>JBBMKC010253861.1:0-10203 GCA_037834085.1 Bipalium vagum | reverse complement strand
AGGATTAGTACTATTATTATTTTTTTCTTTTTTTTATTATTTTTATTATTATTATTTTTATTATTATTATTATTTTTATTATTATTAATATTAATATTACTATATAATTCTGCGTTTTAATTGTTTATAATTTTTTTTTATCAAAAATTTATATATATAATCCAAAATTTACGTTTTGTTAGTTCTCTATATTGATATTTAACAATGTGTAAATAAATAATACAGTAAATAATAATTATAATAATAATAAGTATACTTTTTAAATTATTTTTTAAAATATAATTCCAAAAATTTTGAATTTCGTGGCTTATTTCGTTTTATAGAAAATTATAAATTTTCGGTTTCAACGAATGTTTAAACCGATAAACATCTTTGAAAAATTACAGAGTGGATATTGCTATAATTCTCGTTCGTTTACAATTGTGTATTGTTTGTTTTTTTACTTTATTCTATGAGAGCGTTTATTTTGGATGTTGAAAAAGTAAGATCTCCTTGTGAAACTGAAAATAAAGTTTCGAAAATTGCGAGCATCATAGTTTGAACTAGAGAGGAAAGAGACAAATTCGATTTATTAAAGTAAACTTTGGGACTATTTATACAAAATTTTTGTTATTGAAAAATTTTTTCCAAATTTTACCTTGCTTTCTAATGCCTGAAATACTTGTCTTCAATATTGTCAATTGTCCAATAATTATCATGCTTTACAGCAGTGTGTTGTGTTTGGGGTAAGCCAAGTGTCAACGAGTGTACAGTGTCACATTGTTATCAGAAGTTTCGTTTTGGCAATACCAGCCTTAAAAAATAAACATTTACAAAATTACATAAAAAAAATTATAAAACTCGAAATATAAAACATTTAATTAAAGTAATAATGAGACTCATGCATGACGTCTAGCAGCCATTCATAATGAGAAATTGAAGTAGTTAACCGAAGATGATACTCGTAAAACTACACGAGAAGTTGCTGAAGAACTCAACGTTGACCAATCAACCGTCGTTCGTCGTTTGAAGTAAGACCAAAAAGCTTGATAAGTAGGTACAGCACGAATTGACGGAATACCAAAAAAAAACTTCATTTGGAAATTACATCCTCTCTCGATTTTATGAAATAAAAACAATTTTTTTCTCGAACGAATTATAACGTACGATAAAAATTGGATCGTCTATGACAACCGGTAACGTTCGGCACAGTGGTTGAACCGCAATCAACAACCAAAAAACTTTCCGAATCCGGATGGTCTTACTCATCACAACTTTCTGAATCCAGGTGAAACGATTACAGCAGAGAAGTGATGTCATAAATTGACGAAATGCACCAGAAGCTTAGACTTATATTTGGTTTGCATTGTTAGATAAGAGCCCATTCTTCTTCATGACAACGTTCGCCAGCACGTCGCACAATCGATCTTGAAGAAGTTGAAAAAATTGAAATATAAGACTTTGTCTCATGCGCCAAAGTGGCCCACCGACTATCACATTTTCAAAAATTTGAATAACTTTCTCCAAGATAAATCTTTTAAAAACCCTTTCAGCTTAAACATTGTTTATATCGAGAAGCGATTATAAGACAAATTTCTTAATCATCTCTTTTGGAATTTTGGTACATTCTAGAAGTATGGAACATTTAGGCTCCTCAATAGTCGCTTGTGTTATGCTATAAACTTTGTTATTCATATAACTCCAGAAGAAAAAATCCATTAGAATTATATCTGGTGATCGTGGAAGAGATTCCTTTGAATCTCTTGTTCCAATCCATATATTAGTTAGGCTATTGTAAAGTTAATTCTTTAATTCAAAAATGGTAATATGCAGGTGCACCATTTTGCAGAAAATACAAATCCTTGTCTTGAAAGTCTTCTTTAATAAATTCTTGCAAGAGATCTAGGTGATTGGCATCAATTACTGTAATGTCGAAGAAAAAATGTCGATTTATTCGGTAATTTGAAAGGCCCCACAACAATGTGACTCCTGGTAATTTGACGCTACGTTGGTGAGTAATGTGGGGATAAGTAAAATACGATAAGTTACGGAACCATTTAATCTAAAACCGGATTCAGATTTTTGAAAACTGTAAATTATCTGTGTATGTTTTCAAGTACGATTCACAAAACTCTGTACAATTCCTGGATCATATTCTGATAGAGCATTAATCAATCTGGAAAAAACCTTAAAATTATTTAATTTTAAAAATTGTTAACAATTTTTTGAGACACCCTGTATTTATGTTTGGAGATTTATTTCTACTTTTCCCATTATTTTTTACGCGTACTACGTGTATTCATTAATTCGAATCCTAAAGAACACAACAGTTATTTTTTTATATTTCTAATACAATGTCAATAATATTTAAAGGAAATAAGGTCGTTATGGGTAAAAATATTTCAGTATAATAAAAGATTCAGACGTTTATACTATTATTGTGATTTGTAGATATGAAACAGACATAAGAGAAATAATTTTCTAGCTGTAAAAATGAATTATAAAAACTCCAGGTTACTTCATTTATTAAAAGGAATAATTATAAATCAAGATCTCTTCATAAAGAGACAAAGATCACACATTTTAACTGGGATTTTAATTATGTCTAGTCAATTAACGATTGATAATTAATTCAGAAAGAGAATTATGGTTAGACTTAAATTGGGATTAATCAATTGAAAATATTAAATATTTAAGACCTGATCAATACTGCAGTGCAATAACTTACTGTGCGATTAATCTTAATAAATGTTCGAAATATAAAATATATCATAACTATTGTCCCATTTATGCGACACATCAAAGTATTTCTCTCCAAGGAGAAACAGATCATATTTAGCCAGCTAGTATTAGTTTTGGAAATGCGAGACAAACTCAGATAAAGAAAAGAATATTGAAAATTTTATAATTTCCATAAAGTATCTTTTTGATAATGATTTTTTGTTATTAAATTTTTTAACCGAGTCTTTGCTTATTTAACAATTTTTGCTTTATTGATATTTTTAAAAAAAAAATTCCGAGAAGGACATTTCAATGACATAATTTAAAAATTAATTTAGCAAACCAAAAATTCTTTTACGATTATTCTTAAAACAAATTATTTATTTATTTAACTAGTTTATTAATTTATTTTGTGATAGAAGATTAAAAAGAATACAGTATTTTATTTTCATTTCTTTCAGAGGCAAAGAAAATGATACATATATATTTTCTTTTATCGATTTAAACAGATATATTTTCTAGGCAAGAAAATCTCGTATTTTACAAAAAATGATCAACCAAGAGGAAAAGCATCACATACCACATTCGGCTAATAATATGATGACGATGAGTTGTTATGGAGCATTGGGTAGTGGCAAACGTAAGCCAGGAAACAAGGAAGTTGTCAAAGAAAGATTTAGTGAAAAAAGACCAATTTCGTCTACTGGTAAAGTAATTGGATTTGGTTCAAGCTCACCCAGAATGATTTGCGAAAATCCAATGAAGTCAATCAACAAACATACGCAGAAAATTTCATCCTACTTATTAGAAAGAGCAGAAGCTTTGTCACGTCCAACATCATCAAGAATATCAGACAGAATGACAACCTCTGGTAAAAATGTTATTTTTTTATTTAAATTTTATATTGAATTAAATAAAACTAAAATGGTATGTAAACCCTTGCCATTAAAAGCGCCTTAGCAATGGGACTTGACAGAATTTTTATCAAACATCAATATTTTTGAATTCACGAAATATTTCATTATTTTATTCCATGTCTCAGCACAATCTATTTCAGAGTCAATGGAAATTTAAATTATTTTTTTAAAATAAAAAAAGAAATTAAGATAAAAATAAAATCAATGAAATTTTTACCCAATTATAATGCAGATAATGTGATTGATGTCTTTAGAAAAATTAGTAGTTTTAATTTCATTTCAGAGTTTGGATAAACTAAGAAAATGATTTAATTAGCAATTCAGCTTTTATGATAACGTTTCAGTGAAATTTTATTTTTCATTTACCCTAAACATTTTGAGGAATTACAGATATTAGGTTTACAAATAAGTTCAGTGATTTTATTAAACGTATTTCTTCAGTATAATTTTGAATACGAATTATTTTTTGTAAACATTTTTTTGTGAAGTATTTTATTGGTTTGTTGTATTAATCTATTAATAATCTATCTTTAAACATAATATTTAAATATAAAATTGTGAATGACATAATCTTTATTCGGCACTACATTCGCTATGAATTTCATCATAGAAAATCCGCTGCAGTGGTCTATGCATCGATATGTTCCGTACTTGGAGATGATGTTGTTTTATGGTCAAATCTGTCGTTCTTCAAGCTCTGCTAGATATCAATTCATCATAAAGATCGAAGAACTTGCTGAAATCATTATTCAATCAACAAGTGCCTTCCAATCATTTGCGTGCCATGAGAAAAATTCAGAAATTTATTGAGTCAGAAAAATAAAGATGACCGTGATCTCTAATCTCCTTACAAAATAACACAAGAAATCTTTTTTGTAGAAAAAAATCACTAGTGACAAGAAATGGATCTATTAAGAAAATCCTAAAAGCTTAAAAGGTCCAGGCCAATCAAGAGAATGTACATCAAAACGCCCTGCTCATTTTGTAAAGGTTATGTTGCGTATCTGCCTTGATATTAAGGACGTAATGTATCATAAACTTCTCCAACTGTGTGAAACCATTAATGGTGATCTCTATAAAGACAAGTGACAGCGATTGATTGAACAGATCAATCTAAATGTCTATTCACAAACAAAGACCAAAATCAGTAAAGTTACTTCATGAAAATGCTAGACCTCATATGGCAAGATCAGTCAAGGATAGGTTACTAGTACTTTGTTAAGCAGTTTTGCAACATCCGGTATATAGTCTTTTTCGCTCAATACAAAATTCGAAAATGGGTTGATGGGTCATCAAGTCAAAGGATGAAAAATATTTTTATACCGTAATTCATTCTTTTTCTGAAAAGGCCTAATGTGATAAATAAAATGATGAATATTTGAAGATTAATTGTATCATATTTCTTTATAATAAATATTGAAACTTTTCAAAAAAAATCTGTAAAACCTACTTGTTCACTTTATAATATCAGGTTGTTAAAAATCGTAATGCCTTTTTGCAACAAAGGGAAATTGTTTATTTTTTGAACTCCTATATTTTTTTTCAATTATTTTATTGATATATTATTCATCAGCGTATATAAAGCTATTGGTTGGTAAGATTTTTCTTATGATTTGCTAATAAATTTTAATGTTTATTTAAAGTAAAGGACTATTAAATTTTGTAAAAATATTTTTTGTAAACAAAGCAATAAATTTCTATAAGAAGTAAAGTTCGCCTTTTTACTCAGTACTATATGTTAATGAACTGTGAACTCATGGTCAGATATATTTAAGAAAGACACTTTCAATCATACAACTTTTTATTCATTTTTAGACAGTGACAGACTAGAATTAAAATAAATTAAAGTAAACTGATAATTTTAAATTATTATCTTCAAGTTTTTTAACATAAAAATAAATGTTCAGTAATTCAAACAAAAAAAATGAAAAATTTATTATTATATAATTAGAAATAAAATAAGGTTCGAGTTTCGATTTTTTCAATTCAGACATAAATTTCCACAATGATTTTTATGGGCAATTATTTCTTTCCACCAATTTGAAGATTATTTCTGATTATGTTTGGATAATCATAAATATAGGGCATCTCTGTCTGGCAAGAGACAAATTATATATTTCTTCTTTTGTTACCCAGATTCAGTCAAATTTAATTTGATTTTCTCTCAATAAATATTCGAAACTAGTAAGAAAATTTTATAAAACTGCCTCAATTCAACTCTGAAAAAAAGAGAGAAAAAGATTTCAATTTCTGGGAACCAAATAATTGTATTATCATGTGTATTTTAATGTGTTAGATATTTGAATTGGGAAAATGTGAAATGATATTTATATTATTTTAATTATATTATTAAATTTATATTATTTACCATTAATAAAATATTTTCTTTTGATTTGAATTAATATTTTTTCAAAAATATTTTGATTGGGTCCCTAAGTAATTAGAATAAATATAATAATGATAAAGGGATATACATGGAATTTTAAATAATATCTGAATTTGATAGCTGACAACCATAAAATTTGACATTGAATTACTGTAAATTAATGGAATAACCTAAATGAATTAATTTCATTTAAATAGGTTAATACTTGAAATATGAGTTATAAATAAAATATGAAGCTTTCACGAGAAAATGATCTTTCAATGATTTACTATAATTTTAGATCTGTTCTTACACGTAAATGTATTGATCAACTTCATTTAACCTTTCTAAATGAAAAACCCACCAAAGACCTGTGTTTATAAATGGTTCACAAAATTGCAGCGTAGACACACAAGTTGAAAGAATTTTGCAAGGGTCTTCCATCAACGTCCGTTTTAGTCAATAATATTGATGATATGTATTAAATGATTGAAAGAGATCGATGTATTACATACTGTGAAATTAAGGCATCCTTTAGTAAAGGCATGAACCAATTGTTAACCATTTTAATTAACTATCTGAAGGTATTGAATCTTTGTAATCGTTAAGTCCTAAACAATGTGACAACTTCTACAAAAGAATGTCACGTCAAACAGTGCCAAAAATGCTTAACTTACAACATCTCCACTGTCGATGATATCTAGAATTAATAATACAATCTTTATATTATTTAAAGGTCAATCCAAACCAACAAAAGTTATTCGATCTCGCAGTGCTGCAATGAAAATGATTATCTGTTTTTTCGGTTTAAAAGGACATACCGAAATGATAACTTAAGAGAATTCAAGTAATGATGATGAAAGTCAATGATGAATTGTTTAAAACAGTTTGCTTATCACAGTTGATTCCAAAATAAGAAATAAAAATCGAGATAGATAAATCATTTTAAATCATTACAACGCCAGCTCATCAAGCATCAATTTTGTAAACACTTAAAATATAGATTTAATGAAACATCCACTATTCATTTTGAATAATAATTACCGTTCAATTGTTACAGTTATTAAATTTATATATTTTATTCATTAAAATATTACTACGAAAATATCTTTGGTCCTTTATTCTAAATTTTTTTAGAAGAAATAAATTGTTATTGTGAATTTTTTTTAATCCATTAATTTACATTGCATTATATTACAATATACGTGGTGCGCAAAATAGGTACTTAGACTCGACAGGAAATAATTACTTTATAAAAAAGATATTTGAAAGAACGTACTTATCACTGTAATATAATAATAATGATAATAATAATAATGATAGTAATAATAATAATAATGATACTGATAATAATAATGATACTGATAATAATAATAATAATAATAATAATAATAATAATAATAATAATAATAATAATAATAATAATAATAATAATAATAATTCACAATAATATACGTGTAGATTCAACAATATTATGTACTTACGTCCTCTAAACTTATAAATTTATATTAAAATAGTTCGGAAGATATATTGTCGTATTGTGGAATTTAAAATTAAGCTAATGGAAGTGTAAATTATTTTATGAAATATTTTTGTAGTTATAGTGTCCAATCCGCCAGTAATTCTCAATCATCATATTACTAGACAAAGTTCACTGAGATCGAAAAAACAGACGACAGGGATGACGTCTTCAGTGATAGATAATTCACTTAAAACTAGAAACATTGAAAAGCCCAAGTCAACTTCAATCAAAGAAGACAGTTCTGATGGGAAAATGTCTAAACTTACTAGAGCCAATTCGAGGAAAGCAAGTAAATATATTTATACTTAATTCTCAAGTAAAGCAAAATCATTATTATGGTTTGCTGGAGGATGTTAAGCTTTATTTTAAATTAGATATATTAACTGAAATAATTGGAACTATTATAGTAGAAATCATGTTTCTTTTTTAAACATTGTTTTTTAATACTGAAATAGTATCATAAAAAGTTTTATGAAAGTTTAATAATAATAATAATAAAATTACTAAAAACTAACCGGACCTGTTTTTCAAGAAACACATCCAAACACGACAGTTGTTGTAATTAGTTCATTTACATAGCATGTATTATGTAATAGGATCAATAAGAAGTAAATGACAGAATCGATTTTCAAAAATTTATTTATTAAAAGTCCGCAATATTTAGTTTGAGTTGAAAAAGTCATTATTGATAGTTGCTTAGTACATCGTTTTTTATTTAAGATTCTATCTTTAATTATATAAGTTAATTATATTTCTACACTAAGAGTGTTTTGTTGAAGATATTGGCGAACACACTTGACTGAGGCTAGCGCGTCTTTTGCACTTATATGTTCTTCCAGGTTGCAAGATAAATTTTCATCTTCAATGGAATCATCTTCTTCTCGTCTTTTTTTATAATTTCTTTTTTCAACTGTACCATCATTTGCTAAAGTGAAATTAACCCACGTGACTAAATATTTTTTACCGCAATTTTTTTAATTTTCAAAATTGCATTTAATATTTACAATATACATTTTATTTAATATATCAAAAAATTATTTTTAAATTACTTAATAATTAATTATAATAAATAATACTTATGTGCGATTATTTAAAATTGTGACTTTAAATATTTATTATATAAACAAAATTACATTTATAATTTTAGTTTTGCAAAAAATGCATTTGGTTGGCCCAGTTATAATATTATAATTTATTTTAAAGCGCTAATCCTAATAAAAATATATAAAATTTTTAGCTTCCTTAAAATCCACGAACTATGGATTTCAATCCAATCGTGAAAGACCATCTTCCGCCAAGCCAATAGCTCATGATAATCATTTGGTAGAAGGAAAAATTACTCAGTCCAAGTCCAGTACTTTTCCTAAGGTAAGTAATATAACATTTTAATGATTAATGTCATATAAAAACAGACCATAAGTTTCCGTCAATCAAATAAAGTTGATCTTCATCTAGACAGTGATAGTATCGAAGATGAAGGTATAACTCTCACTGAATCTTTCACTCAACCAAAATCTGCCACTTTGTCATCAGTATCAAATAAAAAAAATGAAGTAAATAAAACAGATCTCAGCTCTGCAGATTCATTGGAAACTGAAAATACTAACAATAGAGAAAATCAGACTGTCAGAACTATTCAGAATGTTTCAAATGAAAACTCATCTACTGAACCGCACATTTCTGCTCGAGCACTTCCAACAAAAGATTTGAGCGAAACAGAGTATAAGGCGAGACTTATGGAAAATCGTAGATTGATTAGAGAAAAGAGGGAAAAAGAAAGAGAACAATTGATGAAAACTGAAAGAGAAAGGAGGTAATGTTGTTAATATTTGCTATGGTGCCTAATATATTTGTTTGAATTTTTGAATTGTAAGAGTAAATTATTTATAAATTGAAAATATTAAAATATTATGTGCGTTTCCTAAATATCAAGACTAGGTATGAAAATATAATTGGAAATTGATTATATTTGAAACACAGTTTATAAGTAGGTAAACACAGTAGGTAAAGAAATGGAATTATTTTTTATTTATAATTTTTTGTAGTAAATAAGCGAGTGAATTAAAAATAAGACAGTTTCAATCGAATATAGAAATAGCATCAAATCTCTCGTCTTGCGTGGAAAATCGAATGCCAATCAAAAGCTCTTTTATCTAAGCCATTTTTTGAAATCTGGAAACAAAAAGAAGTGAGGCAGTGCTAAATTTTGAGAATACACTGGATGTTAAGGAAAATCCTGCTGCTCTTCATGCAATTTTTGTTCAGTTTTCTGTATCGGAGACCAGGTGCATTGTCATGATGGAAAAGCGCTTTTTTCTTCTTCAAATGAGGTTGTTCCTATGAAATGTTTACAATGTTGACTATCTCACGAACTTTCACTCGACAATCTTAAAAATAATATTGTGGATTTTACCCATTATTTGTTGTAGTCATCTCTTTCGGACTACCTCGTCATTGTTCGTCAGAATAGAGCTTATTTTAATATATAGACTGAAAGAAAAAAAGAAAAGAAAAAATGGATAAAAACTAAAGGTATTGTTTTCACCATGACAACGCAATTCTCAAATATCTTTGGACAGATTGCAAAAAATTTTGAATTATAGAACTCTGATCTATTAGGTAGTCCAGTATGAAATTGCGGATTTTCAATATTATTTTTAAAAAGTCAAAAACAGCTTGTAAATAAATTTTATTAATTA
>JBBMKC010253850.1:0-10203 GCA_037834085.1 Bipalium vagum | reverse complement strand
AAATTAATCACAGAAAACATTAACGATCCATTGGTTCTTACTCTCTCCTGTTTGGATGTTAATATTTGGTTGCCTTTGATTTATAATGATCACAGATCTTTGATCATCATTATTATGAAAGTTTCCCATAATTATTCTGAATTCGTTCTCTTTAACTTTGCTTTTTCTTTCATCGCAGTTTACTGAAAGATCCAACACCTTGCTTGTTCGGTTTGGTTGTGAATGCTCACTAATGCGTGTTCTGAGATGATGCTGTGTCTCTCTTATGTACAGATTATTACATCCATGACGTGTAAATTGGTACACGACATTAGCTTGCAACACTATTGGTGTATGGCTTTTGACTTTTAAATAATTTCTAGTTTTCGATGTCAGTGATATTACTTTTAAATTCTCATGTCCAACAGCTTTTTCTAGTATATTTTTGAAAGCTTTAAATCCTTTTGAAAATTTGACTTTTACGACTTTTTTAAACAATTCTTTTTTATTTTCCATTAGTTTTTATGATCTTTTTCAATATTTTTTCGCGTAATTAAATTTGAAACGGTATCATTAATGATCTTTTCTATTTCTCTTTCTGAATACGCGTTTCTAAGTAATCTGTCTTTGGAATTGGTATGCTACTAGCTCTTAGTTTAAATTTTTCAAATTTACCGCAGTTGGGTACAGTATTAACTTTTTCTAAATACTGATCTTTATTTAAAATTACGAACCCATTTCCTTTATCAAACTTTTTGATGATCAGATTCTTTTTGCTTAACATTTTCATTATTTTTTCGTCTTTTTTATTCAAATATTTGTTATTTTTAATATATGTCTCTGTTGTTTTCTTTATCGTTTTTTTTCTTAAGCTTTTCATCTAATTCTGAATCTATTATTACATCTTTGCATAGTTTCTCCATTTTGCTTTTAATTTGATAGGATTAATGCTTGATTCTATTCGCAATGATTCAAATTTTCTATTAAGGGATTTTATGTGGATTTTTCTCATATCATTTGCTGTTAAAATATCTGATAATTTCATCCTTTTGATAAATTTTGGAATCAATTTTCTCTTTCTGCATTCTAATAAGAAGTCTAAATGTTGATTGATTTTCTCTACTTTAATACAGAATTTCTATATTCCAAAAATAGGTTCACTGCGTTTTGATTTATTAATCTTAATCTTATTTTTGCATAAAATTCTATAATTGATTTTTTTTGAAAACATTTATGATATTCTTTTGTTTCTATTTAAAAAAAAGATGACTTATTAATTATAGCTTGCTCTTTATCAATATTGAAGTTTTGATTTGCCTTTTTTAAAATAAAATTTTAAAATCCATATTGATATTTTATTACATTTCTATATTTTCTAAATATTTAATTTGTCTTTTGTTAAAATCAAAATTATACTTTTTAATAGACTTCAATTGCTTATTATCTCCAACTCGTTAAAATTTTATTTTTCAATGATATCATAATTTTCTGTTTAATTTTTTTAATAAGGATTATTAAATAATAAATTCATTTTCTATACAAAAATTAATTTATCTGAATTAATATTAATTTCTATAAATTCTTTAGTTTTACCTGTAACAACAATTTTATTTTCATTATTTCTCCAAATTTTGATATGAATATCTTTTGGAACAGGAACAACTATTTAGTTTATATTAGAAATTTTGCTATAATCTTTTTCAATTTCTTCTGTTAAATCACCTAAATATCTCCAATTTTATTTTATATATTTATTATAGGTTTACTATAATATAAAAACGAGAAGAATTCTTTTTTTCACAAGATTCATTAATAAATACTAGAGAATCTGTATCCATCATTTTAACCTGTTATCTAATATTTTTAATGATCTATGATCATTCAACCTTGCATAGGAATTGTATATAATGTTATATAAATATTTCTGGTTTCTGTTGATCCTTTCCATTCTTATTTTATTAGAGTAAAAAGTGAGGGTTCAACTAAACATTTTGTGTCCTATGTAAAGTTAAAAATTAAAAACAATATGTGTAAGCTTTTATAATAAAAAGCTAACAAGTTTGAAATTAGAAGCAAAATTTTTTTATCTTATTATGATTCTATTTTTATTATGACAACAAAGAAGTAAAATGAGAGATTATTATTGATGTAAATTGCAATTTTATTTTCACAATAATTTTGATTTTTAAAACAATATGTGAAATATATTGTCTATAGAAAATATTTCATTATGGCCCCATAGACAAAGTTATATGTATACATAACAATAGATATATAAACCAGTTTCACAACAAATTCGTCGTTGCATTCGACTTGGTAATATCCGAAATTGTTGTAAATGAATTCCATTGTAATTCCCGCTTTTATGAATTTTTTCATGACAGGTAATATGATATTTTATTTATCTACAGGTCCATGCTTCCATTAAAAATTGAATCTCCTTCTTCAAACTAAACAGGTCTACATATATATTAATTAAAATTATAAATATCTACCTTTATTATTAAAACTCTGGTATCACCGCAAATAATATATATTTCTTTTTTCGTAATGACCATATTTAAATTTAAATATATAACAATATACAGTCAATCCTCATTACTCCGAAAAATTAAAAATCGATTTCCTTTCGATTTGTGAATTAATTCGAATAATGAAGAAATTTAAAATTTATATGATCTCCAGATTCATGATGAATTATTTATTTAAAAAATCATCTAAAGTTTATTTTGTAGAGTTTTCTTTCGAATGAATTTTTTGTAAATCAACTTTGAATTCTTTTAAATTTTTTACTACATCATTGGTTACTTTTTGAGTAGAACTGTTTGAAGAATTGATGACAATTTCAATAAATAAATTCCTTCGATTTATGTTGTAACTGTCATTATCTTTAGTACTAAGTACAACATATTCACTGGTGTATTCTTCTTGACACAGTTTAACGATTTCATCATCATAAATGACTTCTTTTTGAATTATATCCTCTTCAACCATTATTTGGTCAAGTTCATTCTTCTGTGTTAAGAAGTATATAAAATTTCCTTTTGTATTTTCTTAGTTCATCATCAAGATGTTGCATAAAACAATTAAATAAATCGGTGGTCTTTGTTTTGAATTTGAGTGGTAATTGCAATATCTTGCAACATTAAATGCTTTAAAACATCTTGGTTTCGTGCTATATCCAATAAAAAAGGGTGTAATTTTAATTGATCCACTACCACTTTATCATAAAGCTATGGTTATTCTAACTTTAGATTGTCTTATTCCTTTTCTTTCACTCTATGAAGTCTTTCTTTTAAGAAATGCTTGAAAAAAGTTGAGTTTCACCCATATTGAGTATAACTTATGCATCAATTTCTGCTAATTTTTTTATGTGCTGAAACATCAACATCATTCATTGAATTTGCTTCTCCACGGTTAACTTTCAATTTTAGATTAAATCGATTTTTGAATCTATGGAGTCATTTTTGGTGAATTGCAGGTCATCAACATTTAGTTTTTGTTCAAATTACTTTTCTTTTGTATTGATAATTTCATCAGTCACATTAACAATTATCGCATCCATTCGAGATACTCATTCGATCAATGAATTCTGATAATGTAGAAATTCTTAGGTCTAATTTTAATTCTCTTATGATAATTTGAGACAATTCATTCAGTGACATTTTCTTTGACTTTATTGCAAACATTTTTGCCTTTTGATGAATTGTAAAACGTTCTTTTTCTAGTTAATTAGATATTTAATTTAAATAGATAAAAATTCTAAATAAGCTTAATATTTAAACAATATCAATCAGAAACTTTAAAAAATTATTAGAAATTAAATTCAAAAAAGAGATTTCCGATTGCCGATCATAAAGTTTCGGATTAAAGAATCAAAATTGTCTGGAAATGTTCGAAAATCGACGAAATAAATTAAAAATTTTTCGGAAAAATGAAGTTTTCGAATTATTGAAGTTCGGATTAATGAAAGTTTACTGTATAAGCAAAATGATTTAAGGATAGGATGTACTTATATGTAAAATGGGTTAAGTCATTTGAGAAAATTATATTAGAAATTCTATATACAATAATAATATATAAATTAATTTTAATTATGCACGATGTATAATTTCATTAATTGTAGGTAAGAGAAAATTTTTTGAAAACTTTAAAAATGAGCCTACCAATTTTTAGATAGGTAAAGGTTTTATGTACAAAATAAATATTATTTTGTTAAATATTTAGATGTAAATATTTACCATTATCTGAGACATCTAATTAATTGATATTAAATTAATTATAATGAAAACCATTATTAAAATCATACAATTTTGATATATATTTCACTAAAAAATCTATTTAAAAAACCAACAATTTCTTTTAATTTACTGTGATAAAACCTTATCATTTAAATATTATGTCAACAAATTTGTTTTATAAAATATAATTACACATTCATTTGACTTTTGTTTTTAAATTTTAAATTTTAAATTAATCAAATTTTACTTTTTTCATCAAAAACCGAATTAATTTTAGATTTGAAATGGTTTATGAATTGATATGATTATAAAAGTTTTTGAAAATCGTCTAAATGAGTTATGACCAATATCAAATCCAACCATAATGGTTATTACAACTTACCTGTCCAACAGTTGAAATTAATTAATTGCAACGAGTTTTTCAATTCATCATCATCATCAACTGTATCTAATTTTAAAAAGCAATTTCCGTGCAATATTTGTTTTATTCTTTTGATTATTATTCAAATAAGTTCAACATGTTTAATGTTAATTTCTGTTGCGTTTTCATTTAAAATGATCTCAGCAGAAAATCAGTTTATAAACCAATCTACAAAAGTCATTAAAAACTTTATTCTCAACTCAGGAAACAACCAGACTACCAATATTGAATCAAATGGAGATATTTTTCGAAAGTTTTTACGCCGATTCCGAAGCCTTTCAAATGAAAACCAACCAGATCAAACTCTGATTTTAAATACTGACCGGATCAAATCTATTTGTGAAAATCGTTATATTGTTAATAAATTTCGTGATGTAACTCAAACCAAACTTCGATACTGTGATATTTTTCATGCTTCATCCGTTATCTATTCTCTACTAATCAATCAGTCCCATATGGTGGACATTATGGCCAATGTTACCTTTCCGACGCCGGATTTCGAAATTGACAATGAGATTTTTTTGAAAATTCCCAAACTATTGCTATTGCTGAACGAGAATGGAACTATTTTCCGCTCTACTAAATCTACTCACAAAATTATCGATGATTATTTTTCGACTGAAGCCGGCTGCACAAACGTTTTAACACAGCTTTTGGAATTGGATGATCAAACTCAGACAGATGTCAAGTTGTTTGTTGACACTCTTCTCAAAAACCACTGTGAATTGGGAAGTGCAAATCGCACCTCGTCAGTGATCTTTTGTCAAGATTGTGAGGTATATTGGATCTCTTTGTTTCGTTTCTTGATTTATTAAATTATCAATCAACTAAATTCAGAATAAACTTCCCATTTACAATTAATCATTCAAATTAATTTTTTATTACAATGTATAGTCTGTCACTGAATTCAAATTTTAGTTTTAATAATTCAAATATTGCTTTAAAAATTTCAAATACTATAAATTTAAAAAATGGATTATCATGATAGGGGTATTATTAAATTAATTATTATTAAAATAAATTATAATATTACGGAAGGGATCACTAAATTAGAACATGAATGTCGTATGTCGGTTTCAGTAGCCAAATAGTGTAAGTGGACATATAAAATAATTTATATAAAGAAGGGATATTGTAAAAGCTTTAGATGATAGCACAGTGAGTAGAAAACAAGCAGCTCTCATTCAATGTGAATTAGCACATCATATGTTTGGCTTATCGAAAGTATTATAAAGAATGTATAATTTTAAAAAATGTAAACGAGGTGGCAAAAAACCAAGGAATTGGATGACACGCATATAAGGTTTATCAAATATACGATCGAAGAAAACTGTGCTCTAACCTTGATAGAATTAAGAATTTTAATATTCGAAAATTTTGGTATATCTTAATAAGTCTCTGTACAATTGAAAGGCCAAAAAAGGTGTGAAATAAATTTATAGATTGTAAAAATGGAAAAAAAAGTGTACGATAATTAAATAAAATTTATCAGTTCTTTTATTGTTCTGCAGTTTTATTTCATAAAATTTGAATTAACAAATGAAAATATTGAATTCACAGTGGTAACAACTATAAGATCAATTCATAATTATATATCCTTTTTTAAAGTTTTGATTTATAATTTTTACATTGATAAAATCAATTTTAATTTAAAATTTCAAAAATTCGGTTCAACTGGGACAGAGAGGTTTGTCTGGCCTAAATTGTTTGCTTCTATGTTACCACCAGTTGAATAATTGGCATTCTATCGTCTTCACAACGAACGCAGCTGTTGAATATCACTTGTTCAAAATCGTTACGCATTTTTCATTGGTAGAATTTTTCACATTCACAGGTCGATAAAAAACTGACGTATGTTGACTTGATTGCCGGCATCAAATCGAATAATCGCGAAAGTGATTCTTTGTTCGAGAAATTACCTTCTGTCGAGCAGATGGGAAGCAGTTATTCAAATGGATGTTCCAGTTTTTCTTGCTCATGATTCGAAATTTTAACTTGCGAGTTAGATCTGATCTGATTATTTTTAAATTGAAACGATCTAAAATGATTTATTGCCCGAATAATTGTTAGATTCAAGAAATTCTTCCCAACGGAAAAAGTTTTTCCTCCGACTGTGTAAATTCAGGATTCTAATAAAACGGCAATATTTCTGTGAAGGAGTTACATTTTTTATATCTTCAATCTTGAATATATTTAAAAAAAAGTAATGAATGTGAACCCCATTACTTGAGTTGCTGTTAATTATTGTACGGCTCAATACTCAAACATTTATGTAAATTTTTAACCATTCTATTTGTATTCCCATAAACGATATCTCTTTCGTTTTGATATGTCACTCCTGATCGCCTTTATCTTCAAGATGGTCAATCCGTCGAAATCGCGTTATTTTTCGAATCATTTAAGTCTCTTTAGATTATTTACCATATTATTTTACACAATAAATATTGCAACCCCTTTGAATGCCAAGTTTGAATTCATTCAATAGAGTTAAGAAAATTTTTGATATTGGCGCAATTTTCAAAATCTCTTATAATTAAATGATCGAAATAAAATGGAAACGGAGGATTATCTAACAAAAAACGGTTTAAAATTATACAAATAAGAATTTAAGACGTTAATCCGGAAATTATTGAATTAACAACACAATTAATTAATCAATATAATTAAATTATTTTTGACCAGAACTGATATATAATTATCGAAAATAATCAGTGGCTTATTGACTTAAAAAATACATTGCCATCAAATCCTTCGATCGTATGTGTGTCTTTGTTTATTCCGAAAGTGGGACCCCATAAAAAATCTTAATTAATAATAGTACATAAATATCCATCTAATAGTAATAATAGAATTTTTTTTCCGCTAAAAGTTGTTTAATAAAAACTGAGTTTCTCAAAATAATTTCCAGATAATACTGAGAGAGAGAATTGTTCCTGGGTATTTAAAAATCTATTTCCAAATGTCGATGTTAATAGAAAGAGTTGATGGGGGGAGAGCAGGATGAAGAATTACTTTGTTTGTTTGTGTCAAAGTCCACCGAGATAATAATGATTTATTTCGATTGGATCTGAAAGATTAAGATAATTCGAAGAAATCTCTCCATATTAAAGTATAATGGGATTTTTCGCAGACATTTTTATACAACCCCTACCTCACACGAACTGATTTTGTAACTGATGGAAAATTTGAATGAATTTTATTGCGGGAATATATAATGTTTGACTGACATACGAATAACATGTTCAGATAATTAATATTTTCATTATAATTTTGTGTAAGACAGCAAGATAAATATCGTTTTAAGAATGATTTTCACTTATAAATTATTATAATAAAGAAATATTTACTTATATCCATTCAATAATTCAATCAATATTAATATTAAAAAATCAATTTCAATTATGCATTTATAAAATAAGTTTGTTATCAGAAGTTGTTTTGTTTTGAATTATTTTCTGTTATAAAGTCTTTTGACATTATTTTTAATGTTTTTACAAAAATTTTTTTGAAGATCTTTCTTATTGATTTGTGATTTTTTCTTCTCAGGGAACCCCGAGTGACCTGATTTAGTTTAATAATTTTATTCACGAACGGTTTTTATTTGATGCCTTAACTTTTCCTTTAATGATATTTAATTGAAAATTAATTTTTTCCTTCGTGTTTTACTTTTTGATGAATGTTGAGTTTCTTTTGCACAATTTTCTTTATGATTTGAATAAATTTTGAAATAAGTAAAAGGTTGGTTTTGAACAAAATAAACCAAAATAATTTTGCTTCCATATATATTGTGATATTGGGACGGACAAGAAAAAATGTTAATGGAAGTCAATTAGAGTGGAGAAAAAACATCACGATGACGTTAAATAAACACAAATTTCATTCAGTCTTAAATCAATACGATTTTCAGATTAAAAAATTATTCACTTTTATTCCTAAAAATTATATTTATATTGAATAATTGATTATCTTTTGGATAATTATTAAATTTTTTTATTGATTATAATTATTTTATCTATCAATGATTAATCAATACTGAGAATAATTAAATTTATTTATATTATAAAATAAATTAAAAATAAAAAATGGATTTTACTATTAATTAAATCATAAAAAGATTTACACTTGGCTCAATTTTGAAACTAACAATAGACAAATAATTAATCAATTATAATAAATTGATTTTATGAATCCAGAAAAGTAGATAAATTCAAAAGTAAAAAGTATTTTCTGCCTTTTATTCAGATTCTTGTTTAATCAATTTTGTTCTATATTTGATAAATATAATAAAATCAATATTAATAACAAAAATAAATTATTATGGCTTAGTTTTTGGAATAACATTATTTTCCCATATTATTTTTAAATTGACATTTTCAATCAATAAATTATCTGCTAAATAATAAATATATCAGTTTTAAAGTTGAAATATTCAAATATTGATAGATCGATAATTCAGTTTTCCGTCTTATTATGGATTAAATTATCCTCGATTGAAAATCGATTAAATTTTAATTTAATCCATATATTATATGTTAATTCCGATAAGTATATTGATGATGATGATCTATATTCAGTCACATTGGTGATTAAAGTTTGTAAAGACAATTATTAATAATTAATTCATAAAGAAATGAATTATTTATTCCAAAGAAAAAGAAGAAACATTTCAGTTTTTGTCTGATTAGAAATGCCATTTAATTAAGAAATTAAAATTTTTGCAATTACGACGATATTTTGGGTTTGCATTCACAAAATCGGTTACTTAGTTAATTATTTCTATGGAATCCGGATAATGGATGAATTATTTCCTGAGTTGTTTCATCATTCCAAAATTTCATTTGAGCCAATAAAGGAAGTCATAATCAAATTGGAAATATGTATTGAATTTTTTATCAATGAATTTTCTCCATTTTCTATATTTATTTTATCGTAATTTAATTAAAATCTTTCAATTTCGATTTTTAAGCAATTAATTAACTATTGATTATGGTAAATTTTTAACGTGCTTTTTTTTCATTTTTGATGGGACTCGTTGGGATTTTTCGGGTTCATTATTAAAAAAACAAAACAACCAATTTTTGTATTAATTGATTTTTATGGAGTTTTAAAAATTTCTCCGTTAATTTTTTATAGACATTTTCAGAGCTTATAGCTTAAAAAAGGAAATGAGTTTTAAATATTAAATATGGTCTGCTCTTTTAGCATTTTACAATTTAACATTTTACAATTTGTATCGAGAAAAAATTTCAACAAAAATCAACATAACATAAAATCTTTCCCCCAAAAATAGATCAGATTAGTTTAGAACAATGTCTCTATAGGTTAAGTGCATTCTTAAAATCATTTTTCAGAAGAGAAATTATAAAACCGAATATTGTGTAATTAATAAGAATAAAGGTGCCATTTTTTTAGAACTGTGATACAAATTTCTGTCATACACACACTTCATTTGCGTAGTTTCGACTTCAACTGATTTCTTTTCATTATGAATAAAGCTTGTCCACGATGAAATTGTCGCATTTTAAAACTTAAATAATATCAACACCAAACAATATATTTGCA
>JBBMKC010253839.1:0-10203 GCA_037834085.1 Bipalium vagum | reverse complement strand
TCAACCGTTGAGACCTAAGTCATATACACGCTCCGACCTTTAACATCCTTACTATCTATCAACTTAGGATCTTAACAATACCATAGTAGCCAGATGCACTCTGACTTTGCATGTGTGATTTATGAAGCATGTTGTGCTTTGAACACGCAATCCAGAGCGTTCATGTGCTTTGATCCTGACTCCAGTAGTAACTGTGGAATTACTGTTTAACACCATCCATCTGTAAGTCATCGGAGATCGCATAACTGCACTACTTAGGTATCAACGTCTAGTAAGATTACCTTGATGTCAATCTTGTTCGTAGATAATTATATTAAAGGTTAAGTTTCATGAATATCTATATATGTAATTGTTACTCCTTCGTAATTCTTGTCTCCGGATAGGTGCGTTATAGATTTCTTCAAAGTCCATATTAAAACTCAGAAAACTTCTTAAAAATAGAATAAATATAACAATTATCATAGAAATAGAAAACTACAAATCCAATGTTAAAAATTAAAAACTAGCTTAAATAGGGCTTTAAGGGAACAAGGAGAATATAAACATTCAAAAGAATTATTTGAATGTAATTTTGATTTTCTAATTTATTGGTTTTATTTTCAATTTTATGGTGGAATGACTGGGGAAAATCAAGGAAAATACTGTCATATAGATCATGTTTTATCAATTTCAAAATTTAATTTAGTTAATAAAATATATTTTTGTTATAATTGAAGAAATTAATACCTTTACTGTTCAAAAGAATTTATCACAAAGTAATAAAGTTGATTATTGGCAATATATCTTTCAGAAAATTAATGGAAAGTATTTTGTAAAGGAATATGAAAAATAAATGATAATCTTTAATCATTTTTAAAAATGATTAATTCATTTTCACTATCTTTCTCTGCTTAATTTTTCTCAATCTGTTTTTCTTTGTTTGAATATTTACCACCTATTTTTATTTTTTCTAAATTCTTCTGGTAGCAATTAAAATTATTATTTAAAATCTTAATCTTGTAAAACGCGTTAAGTTATTTTGGCACCATTTAAATATAAATCTTCTGTTAATCTTTAAAAACGAAATATTGAATATAAATTTTGAAATTCTAATAAACTTAATTGAGAGTCATTATTAAAACATTTACATGCTGTTACATTATTTGAATGAGTTCTAGTATTTTGCCTTTGACAATGAATTTGATTTAAAAGATATGAATTTTAATTTGCACTCTTATACTTTATTTTTTCTTGGATAAACAAACTATTTTTTTATTAAAATCGAAATTTGATTCTCTAAAAGCAATGAATATATAAATTGGTTTATTCATTTCATCGTTATGTTTTCTGTAAAACTCTTAGAAATTCGATACCCCATAAAATACCCCTTCAAAATATAAATTAATTGTTGATTAGTTAATTAATTAGGTAATAATTTTTAATTAATATCTTCAAAGTCCTTGAAAAGATTACCCCAAAATTAATTTTAACCTAATAAAAATAATCAAAATATTACTGAGGAGTTTTAAAAGATAATTAAGGGAAGATTTTGGGAGAAAATAAGGAAAACGAAGCAATTAGCTCCCCAAAAATGATCATCAATGAGCAGATTTGAGAATTTGGAGGGTTCTCGTCTCCAAACTGATTAGTTTAGAATCAGTAAAGAGGGAGAAGCCTTTCCTCACAATTTAACTCTCCAGAAACGTGCAAGAAGATTCTCAGAATCGTTATTTACGTAAAAATTATTAATCTGTTCAGAAGATTATTATCGTGAAAATTATTTATTCCGAAGATTATTAACTTGAAAGACGACTAATGGTGCTATATAAAAAGGTTATTATTCACAAGTTAACATGTTTTTCCTTTTCCATGTTTAAATTCCCCACCAGAGGGCTATCTCTGAACCACTGTAAAGGCTCAGGTGATATTTCGGGAATGTTAAAGCAATACAAATTGTAAGATTGTTTTTCTTTTTCTTTTTAACATTAATTTGATTATTATTTCGTAATTATTATAAATTTTAGTGTAGATTTGTTTTAATTAATTGATTATTATTGTTTTAAATATCATTTGATTTTAAATGAAATTTTTTTAAATTGATTGATATTATCTGATATATTCTAGACATTAGTATTTCAGGTGATTCCTTATTGGGTTTGACTATTTTTGTTATCATTGTAATTTGTGTATGACATTGTGATATAAATAAAAATTATTGCTTTACTGGTTGCTGTTATTTTACACCACCTGAGAGTTGATACACTAGATATTGAACAATATTATATAATTTTAAAGTTTGTGTTGTACCCTCTGTAAGATTTCTTTCTTCACAAAGTTTTGATAAAAAGCTTACATTTATAAAGTTTCCAACCTTTATTCTATTTATTATAATTTTATAATAAAACAACAATCAAATTATTATATTTTTACTCATATAATAATGATACAAATATACAAAATAGTTATCATAGACAGGTTTTAGCCGGTGGAAGTCTCCAGAATCTATTTTAATTGATTTCACAATACATTTGTAATTTATAAAATTTTAATCTATAAATTTTAATCTATAAATTTTAAATCTATTATTTTTAATCTATAAATAATTTTAATCTATAAATAATTTTAATCTATAAAAAATGTGCCAAATTTTCCAAAAATAAGCCACACATCTTTCGTGTTTTAGCCATTCAAAAAGCTTTATTTCCAACTCAGGAAAAAAAGCTTTTTCCCCCTGATTGCCATGATTTTCTTGCTACACTGGGCTTTTTGACATTTACCAATAGTGATCGCAAATCTCTCCACGTTCTTAAACATTTTCTATCAATGCCTAGCTGCCTAGAGGCTTCAGCAACATTACCTCCACACTCAGAAAGTTTGCTTATAGCAATTAACTTTTCTTTAATTGTGTAAGATTTTCGTTTTTTAATAACGACAGCTTCACTTGATTCATTTGAAGAATTCATCATAATAAACTATTTATTTACTAATTTTTTAGAGTATTAAAACAAATTTTAATATTGAAAAAAAGCATAATTTAATTTTAAGTTGTTTTTTTCGAAAATAAGCCTTTCCGATAATACACACATGGGCTTATTTTCGGAAAACCCCGGTAGTAGTAACTAAGTTAGTTAATTTGAAAAATATTAGCGAAAGAATTCTACAATAAAATGAAGTCACACTTGACTTAAATGAGAACTCCATTTGCCAATCGTTGCTAAAGATATTTAATATTTTTAAAAATTATTAAACTATTATTATTGAAATATAATTGAAAGAACTAAAAAGAATATTTAATTGTTCGATAGGTAAGAAATATTTATGAAAATGTAACGTTTTCTTAAACTGACGTTGATGTTCAAATATAATTCTTTAAAAATGTGATAGAAATTATAAGAAAAAACAATATTAATTATTATATTATTTTTATAGTAATAGATAATTAATCAAAGTTTTCTTTATTCTTCATAAAATAAAACATTAATCTATATTTTTGTCGAATTGATCCATTTTCTGATCCAATTCTCTTCAATTTTTCTTACTTCTTTAACACCCGGTGGATCAAGTGGGTTTGGAGTTCTAATATAAAATAATCAATCATTAAAAAAATTATATTAAATTATATTAAATTATATATATTATATATTAATTATATTAAAAATTATATTTTCATACCTCAAATCCAGACAATGGGCTCCACCTTTCACTATTAACGCAATGGAAGAATTCGAAAGAGTTTTGTTAGACATAATCTGAATTCATAAAAACTGAAAGCTTATGTAAAAGTAGATTAATTATATATTTCTTTAACTTTTTTGAAAGAAATTAAAATTTAAACAAATTTTACAATTTTATTATTATTGTGGATCTCATTAAGAATGGAAATATTAATTAATTTATGGAAAAATATTATTGGTTATATTAAGTATTATTACTATATTACTGGTAATGTAACGTTATTACTGAACGCTATAGAATAATTAATCTATAATTATATTGCGAAGACAAGTCTCTAATACTTTACTCCAATAAATACATAGGGGGTTTTAGAGTTAGCTTCGGTGAAATTCTTGCAGAATACCAGCTGGACCTAAGGTGAAATCAACAACTGTTGGAAATTAAATTAATTATCATATTATTTTCGAGTACGACGAATTCCTTAATCGATGTTTTAAGTTATTTTATTACATTTTGTGAATCTTGGTATTTATTTTTTAACAATGATCATTTTGACGAAAGACGGAATGCTCTTAGAAAATATCAGACTGATCATTTTTTCAGCAAATTTTATTTTTAGGTCAATAAATTCTTTTCCGAATTGTGGTTACTTTAAGAAGACTTTCATTTTGTGTCTAAGAATACAGACATACTGTGAGGTGCTCAAAAAGAGATTTTGTTAATGATTCATTCAAAAAATTTATTAGTATTATTAATATCATATAATATAATAACATCATAGTAAATGCTAAATCAGAAAATTCAATTGGTAATTAGTAGATGTGATGATATAGTTTAAAATAAAAGTAATTTGTTCCCGCCATTTTGCAATAAAGTGAAAAAAAAGATTACACAATATAGTGAACGAAATCATTCATGACATCACATTTTAAGAGGACTATTTTGCTAAGCCGAAGTCAGAAAGAATTTGAATTTGGGACCATCCAAATCAAGAAGATAAAGAAGTCCTGGTATTTTAAATTAAAAGCAAGATTATTTTCATTGTTCATATTGTCTAGTCTTCTTTCCAGAAAATATTATTGATTTATTAATTATCAAAATAAAAAATTATTAATTTATCGATCCCATATTTAAAAATTTATCAAAATAAATTCTCTTATTTTATATTTTTGAGTTATAAGTATGTGTAAAAATTGATAATTTACTCCTCCTTTGCTCCAAGGATCCAAGTCACCGTTGGAAAATATAATATTTGTTGCAGTTTGAACATCTGAAGAAAATCTTTCAAAAAGAGTTTTCATATACTGAATAATGTAAAACCTTTTCCCCATTGTAATAATCTAAGTTGGTTAGGTACTCTTTTCACTTCCCAAGCTTTCAAACAGTGTCTTGTCACGTCTTTCAATGTCAGTGGAAGATTAGGAAACATATCCTTATCAGTGGAATTACTTTCATCATAAAGATTCATTTCAGTGCAGGCCTATGACAAGATAATCAATACTAAAAATAAAATTTAATTTACGGATCAATATATATTAACTCATATTGATTTGTTGCTTCACAGAATTATCGTGTATTATATATTCTTTTTTATGAAATATTTTATTTTAAATATGGTTTTTATTTATATAGAAAATGTACATTTAGATTTCTTTTTATTTATCACTAAAATGATTCGACAGAAGTATGAACTTCATTAGTAATATTAAGAACTATGGGTTTTAACTGTAAAAAACGCAATTGAGTCTATTATTGAAAGAAATCCATTGACACGGTTCGGGAAATAAAAAGATAGTAAAGACAGCCCATACAACAGTAGAAAATACTCTGCATAATCTGAGATTCGTTTCGCGACTCAATGTCTGGGTACCGCATAAACTGAGGCCATTTTTTGGGCAAGTATATCATTCATGTGATTCATTGCAAAAACATCAAGAAAACCGTCCATTCTTGAAGCAATTGGTTACAAGTGATGAAAAGTGGAACGTCTGTCTATTTCAATGTGGTCCGCAAAAGTTCGTGGCATTGCCTTGGTGAGCTACCAAAATCGTCACCAAATGCAGGAATGCATCCAAAAAAGACCATAGCTTCTATTTGGTGGAATTTTAGAGGTGCAATTTATAACGACTTGTTATCATCTTGCCAAATGATTAATTCGGATGTGTACTGCTTCCAATTGAAAACGATAAATAATGCTTTCCACGAAAAGCGTCCAAGATTTGGAAATCATAAAGATGTTTACCAACACGACAATACCACGTCTCATACAGTCTGATACATTAAATTGTCCAGTAAAAAAATTAAAACATTTATATAATATTTATATACAGAAAACAATATATTGTTAATATTTGATATATCCTTCAGCTGCATCGACTATTGCGGAAAGCATTCGCTCCAAAGAATCTACAAGACTCTAACGGTAATTCTCTTCTCCCATGATAGTGGTCCACAAATCCTGACACTTGCTGAACAGGCGTCAGACGTAGTTAGCTTTTTGAGCATATGATTAAGCTGGTGTTTCATGCACCCCACACATTTTCGATGCGGTTAGCATCGGGACTGATCGCTAGCCACGGCAGAAGAGGTAAGTCATGATTATCAAACCAATCTCTTGTAAATTTGGCAGTATGGATTGGTGCATTGTCTTGCTGGTAGAATTCTATGTATATATGTGGTCACCAATAACAAATTATAATAATTATGATAATTATCGGCCCTCGAGTGGGATGTTTTGCCTTATTCTCCATAATCACCGGACTTAGCTCCTACAGTTTATAATTTGTTTCGGTGGCTGTAGAATTCCTTGAACGGGAAAAGATGGAGAAAGATCATCAATAATAATAGAAAACATATAATTGATTAAAATTGTTATGGTCAATGTTTGATGTTATTTTTTCATTAAAAAGTGCACGAACTTTCTTGCCAACCCAATACTTAGATTTAAAAAATATTTTTACATTTCCCGATAATGTATTTGTTATTGTTAATGATCGATTGTTATTTGACAGAGAGAAATTGTTAGAAATCAAATAAATATAATATTTTAAATCATTTAAACATTGAATAGAAGAAATCTTTTGTTTTTTATTATTAATTTAAGAAAATTATTTTAATAAATAGATGCTTTATTGTTTTCATCAAAAATAAAAATGTTTCCAAAAAGGTTATACATAATTTTTAAACGAAAATTTTACTGAATATCTATTGTTTTAATGCTAACAGTCTTTTGGATCTTTTTATAGTAATTTGCAGTTCTTTTCAAGAAATATATTGGTGAACGTTTTTTGAAACCCGGCTTAAGGTTGAATGCACGACTGAGATTCACTTAACAAAATTCAAAATATTTTGAAAAAAAATTGTGATCCATTTATAATTGAAAAATATACTTGAAAGTGCTTATTATGACTTTTAATTAATTATTATATCTTTTATTATTTTCTCTTAATTGAAAAAAATAATTAACTTTCATATTTTATATTTTTTTCTAAAAAAAATTTGCTTAACTAATAAATTACAAAAAAAACAAATAAATAATACTTAAAGTAATGGAAAATATAAGATCGATGAAAACAAGAACTCTATCATTTTAAGGCTGAATCTACTGTAGGTAAGAATTAAATTGATTTGCAAAAAACTTTCAGTCAGGGACTCATCAACAAACCTTGGAAAAATCCAGACTGAAGACGCGTATGAAAGTAGAATGATGAACGATGATAGAGCAGGTAGTGAAAAAGATCAAACACACTAAAGTAATAATTTCCGATCCAATACGATGGAAGACTCTCAGAGGATATTTAAAATATAACTAATCATCTCTTCGCTAAATAAAATCATACAACCAAAAAAGAAATCAGATACGACTCAACTTAATAAACATGCCAGAATCGAAAATATCGAGGAATCTCAAAATTGTATTTTGTAGTTGGCAAATTTCTGTAACAATAGATTTTTTTGTATTTAAAGTTGATATCATCTTGTTATTTAACCATCCTTTAAAATCCCTAAAGGTTGATCATGAATTTGTTAGTCGTTTTCCGAATGCTTTACTCATTTTATTCTCTGTTATAGGTTTAATTTTGCATAAATAAATGTTATAATTTTGTCATTTAAAAAGGTAAGACAATAAATAATTGAATAAGTAAACATTTCTTATTATTTATCTACTAAATACGTTGCGAAATTGACTTTTAAACTGAAATTAGTTGAAATAGCTTTGAAGCTTTTGCATTAGTTCGCAACATACAATATTTATTCTTGATTTTTATCAGATTTCAGTACATTTTTTTATTTGTTAAACCCAAGTTCTTAGATTATTTGGAACAAATCTTTGTGATTAACTAAAAATCATTATTTTCTTAAATTTTTTTGATATTTATTTTGTTAACACTAGATTTTCCAGATGATATTGGCAAAATCAATCAGATAAAACCCATTATAGTATGTACACAGTAAATGTAATTGAAAGTTTTTTGTTTATAAATTAAATTCTTCGATAATAGTCAATACAATGCTAGCATGTTATTTACGTTTTAGACTTAAAGACTTCTGCGTTAATATAAGAAAAAAACGGGCCCGAATGAGAAATAAATTCAATTGTGGTTGTGACTTTAAACTGATTGATGTTAAATATACTTATTTTACTATAAATTTAGGCGGTTTTTTTTTGTTAAAATCGATGTTGTACATTCATTCAAAATTGAAGTAGTATTGTCAAATATTTACACGTGGACTCTGAACTTCCACGAAGATTTATTTAAGGAATTGTATATTATTTATTTAGTAGTTTAAAATTTTAATATTGATACATCTTATTATTTTATTATTATTTAATAATTATAATTATTTTGTTCAATTCATTATTGTTTTAATTATTATTAACTTTTTAATATCCACACTGTAAAATAAATTTTCAATAATTTTTTATTTAATTCAAAAAAAATTTTTAAAATGTTAAAAGTTAATTTTTAAAGTTTTTAGAATAAAAATTATGAAAATAATAATGAAGATAATTTTATAAAAATCGTGATAGTGATATCAATTGAAGGCAGTGGAGAAGAATATTAAAATTGACTGAAGATCTGAATGAAAAGATTGAAACATGTATCGATATAGTATTATAAAAAATATTTTGTTTTTTGCACATTTATAGTGCAAGTTTGATTTATTTAATATAAAGATAAACATGAAAATATTATTATTATTAATATCGAAAATTAATAATAAATAATGAGTAATTGATAATAAAATTGGTCATGTAAAAATAAAGTAATTGATTATGATAACACAATAAACTTATCTTTTCATAATACGCTATTTAAATATTCAAAAATACCCTGTTACTTATTTTTATGAAATACTTTTAAAAATATTTAATATTAGCATCAAGGTTTGAGATTTATAAAATGTATTCTGACCCAAATTGGAATTTTCAAACAGATTTAATTACATAACGCTAATTTCGCTTTTTCAATTCTTTATTGAAAAAATTATTCATCTAGTTAAAATTTTATATTATATTTAATATTTTATGATATTTAAAATGAATATTTCTCAATTTTACCTAAATTCTGAATTTTTATTATAATTATATTGACTAATTTAAATTATAATCAATTATTGTAAATTTTATATTATTAATTAAATAAATTATGATTTAAAAATTTGAATTTCCCATGGTTTGACTAAATTTCTTAACTTTTAATTTATTAAAAAATATTGAAATATCTTAGTGATTTTTAAGTTAATGCATAGATTATTGGTTTTTATAACAAACATCTACTTAAAGTAGCATTTATTGTTCTATTTTTATTCATGATTATAGACACAGTTTGAATATATCATATGTTGTCATTTATCAAAAGAATGAATGAAATACCCATCGTTTTATTAGAACCCCCTAGTCGATTTTTTTGTCCTGTTATACTGTTTAGAATTATTGATTGGAAAAAGTGGTTCCAATATCTGAAAATCAGGTCAGATATTGTAAAATCAACAACCCGATCGTCATTTGTCATTCTCTAGCTACATAAGGTTCGGTGTTATCATCCAGTAATTTATCAGTCAGTAAGTGGGATCATCTCCTGTAATGTTTCATTTACATTCTGTAGTTAACTACCGAAGTGATCTATCGTGATTGACCGATTTCGATAAAATGGTTTTGATTTTTAATGTTCTCAATCATTTTTAAATTATACATGGTTTTTATCCTGAAAGAAACCGGTCAAAAAACGAAAGAGGCGCTAATTTTATGGCAATAAACCAGAAGTATACAATAATATATACTTATATTATAGAGTAACCAAATCACATAATTTAATGGGCTTACTGAATTTACTTTTAAAAGGTTTTGGTTGATATTTTCCTTTTCATTTCAAATTAATATTAACTGCAAAAATACTATTATTGTTGTTCATTTTAATTTAATATAATATACTCATGCTCAAAAGTGTTAGCCATGTAGAATTTATTTTGAAAAACGAAGAAATATTTACATATATTTTTACAATTTACTCCTATTAATAATGTGTATGTCCCCCTTTTTTAGAC
>JBBMKC010253828.1:0-10204 GCA_037834085.1 Bipalium vagum | reverse complement strand
GTTTTAATGGCTTCCTCCATCTTAAAAAATTATGATTAATCAATAATTTTTTTGCAATAAATTTCAAATACCTCCAAATATATAATAATATTATTTAAACAACTTTGTATTAATAATTATTTGAGAAAATTTTCTATAAACTTTATTATTTAAAAATAATGCAGAACTTATTCCACAACCCAATATAAGGACCTACTTACAAAACATTTCTTTTGAATTTTAATTTGAATAGTCCACCATATTCTTCAAGAATCGTGAATTTAAAGAGAGAGATAGAATGATAGATAATTTTTCCTAGAGACAAAATTTTTGAAAAAAAGTAAAAAGTAAATCGATTTCTTTTTGTGAAGTTAATGTGAATTAATTGTTGAAGAAATTTAGGATGATTTTTCAGAGTTAATTTAGTTATATAAACCAAATGAATGCTTTAATTGAAAAAAGGTATTTGGGGACTATTTTAGCTCAGAGCGACTTCGTGTTTTATTTTAGAATTTTGATAATTCATAATCTTCAATGAGAAGTTAGACTATTGGTGGGTCTACCTGAGCTGTCCAGATTTCAGAACTAGTTATGAGACATTTTGAGAATCATTATAGATCAGGACGATTTATAAGAATTGATTACCCAAGTACTCATGCATGACGATATCGATTTAAGTGATTATTTTCGCAACATGAGCCGGTTTATAGAAAGCCTTGATGAGACAAAAATTTATTTAGTGTACATTTCCATTATATATTTCTGAATATTTTTCAATATATCTCTGCATAACCGTGTTTAATATAATATAATTTAATACAATATGTATAAACAAGTTTCGTTAAACGGAATATTTTTCTTTTTCCATATAAAAATATTAATAAATTCCAGTATAAGATTCTTTTACATTTGAGAATTATATTAATTCATGAACCATAATTGTCTCAATTCGAAAGTAATTAAAAATAAATAAATAATTTTAAATTAAGAAACCAGATACAGCTCATCAGGATTCTAACAGAACAAATGACATTTATTATCAATCATTACCAATTAGTTTTAATAATTTAAACACTAACGATATTAGAAGAGGGACTTATAATTTTGATATTTAATTAATATCATTCGATATAATATAATTGATATTAAAAGAAATTTGAGGTAGCTCGTTTTTCTTTATAAATTCAATTCTATATATCTTAAAAAATCATTATTCACTTATGACTTTTCGGAAAAAATTATGGTATTCAATAAATTTTTAAAAATATATGCCACATAAATTAAATATTCTTAAACAATTTCTGAAATTATTTTATCTGCACAGGGCATTTTATAGATCAAAAAATTCCTATGTAAAATCACAAAATACTACAATTAAATATAAAATATTATGGACCCAAGGAATCGTGTGCCAATTTTCATCGCAAATAATTCATTTTCGATCTGCGGCTGATTAACTCAAACGAAAATATCTTTGACGTTCCGGAATATTATTTTAATTAAAACGGCTGTCTTCAAAAACCATTCCGCAACCTAATTAACAGACTAATTGTATATGATGTATCATAAATTGAGTCACAATCGATTAAATACACTTCAGATCGGACCGCTAAATACGAGATGTTTGTTGACTTGTATTCACTGGGGACTGTTTTCCTCGACAAACGATCTTTACAATATTCATTGAGCCCACAGGTCCCAAGTATTTGCTGGGATAGAATCGACAATAATTATGGATTCGGTCGTCGCAGACGTCTCACAAATGCCCTAGGAAAGGTTTCTGATTTGATGATCATTTGATCAGATAAGGTCCAACAGACCATGCGGCAATTAAAGAAGCGATTTGATCATATGTATATACATATATTGTTTTAATTTTTAATATTCTTGTAAAGTTTCATTAAAATTATTAATGACATTTGAAATTTAATTCGAGAAATATTTATTCTTCTAATTATCACAATAATAATTATTTATTATTTAAATGGTTTCCATATAAACTTCAGTTTATTTTTAATTTTATATTTATAAATTATTATTTTTACAATATTGAAATTTTAATAATATATAAAATGACGAATGCCAATTTGATTATTAAAATTAATTTTTTTTATATTTCAGTTGAAATTATTTTGTCTTTTATTAACTTTCTAATTAAAATTAAATTTCAGAATTTTTTTCAAATATTGATATCTTAAAAAATAAAAAGAAATAAAACATTAATTAAATGAAAAAATTTAGAATTATTAACAAAAAAGAATATTATTAAAATTAAAATCACCATAAGTCAACAAAATGTAAGCTTTTAAATAGCAAAAGGGGGTTGAATAAGATCCATCATTTTGGGATGATAAAAGAAAGTAAAATATTAACAATAATTTTATTTCCAACGTATATGAATTACAAAGTTACCTGAACTTTATTTCATGACTTTTTCTTATTTTTGGATTACGAAAGATTTAAGGGTGTTGGTTGAAGAATTCTATTGATGACATCAGACCATTTGATTTTTATGTAATGAAAATTCTTTCGATTTGAACTTTATTTACCGTATTTACCAAAATAATTGTTTTTTTTGTATAAACACGACTCTAATATTTCTTTTAGTTTTCGATTTGAATGTTCGACTGCCTAAAACAAGTGATTATAATTTGTTGGTTTTATTTGATTTTAAATTCTTCACACTGATTAGGACAGGGCAGAATATTTGATTTACCATAGCATTTCATTATATATGAGTAGAAAAGTAAAGTAGTTTTAATTTCTGAAAAATTACATAAAAATTGTGAAAGGATCTCTGCAGATTTATTTTGAGATCGATGAGGTAAAGTTATAGTTTTTTGAAGAAACATGTGATTTGGATTCCGGAAATTAATTCACACACATGATATATATATGCAATTTTTTGTTTAAATAAATGTTGATAATGTAAGTTTGACATCGTTGGCATTAGATAATATTATCCTTTTTTTTATTATATTTTTATCTTATTTTTTAATAAATTATATACATAATTAAGATCTGGAATTTAAGATACAAATGGGATATGTAATTTCATACTTTTCTGAAATTGATTAGAAAGAAATTATATTAGGAATTGATTAGATAAGTTCTGTAAAAATTATTTATCTATATTTAATTTTTTAAAAAATCAATTCGAGTAGTTTAACTCTTCAATCCTATAAAACTTATTTCTACCATTGATGATTTTATACTGAAGTTTTATATATGGAAGCTTAATCAATATTTATAGTCTTTCATAAGAAACACCAAAATGACAAAAAATTCAAAATATGAGAACTTTGGAAGTACTAAATCTAATCAATCCCTACAGACGTGAATTATGCTAACTAATAAAATAATATACTTTTACTAATTATTGATAAGAAAGACATTATAAAAACAAGTATGAAGATATAGACATTTATTAAATTTTGATTTATCCACACACAAATCTCTATAGAACATATAATTTAAAATAGTAATGTTATAAGACTTTAAAAATGATGAGCGTAATTCTGCACTTGGGGTTAGTAGGGATTAAGAAGGAAAATGTTCTTTAAAAATGCAACATAATAAGAAATTAGTTTATCATCCGAATAATTAAGAAAAATAGTCTTCTTACATTATTTATTTTAGGGTTATCTTTATCGATTAATAATGAAATTAACCAGATATTGAATTTATCTTTATCAAAATTTGAGTTTTTACACAATAAACGAGTTGGTAATATTAATTATTGACTTAGTTTTTTTTGAAGTTCTGTCAAATTCTAATTGTAATAGTAAATTTTTTAATAATATATATAATAAAGCAAGGGAAAACCAATTAACATCACAAAATGTACATTTAAAATAGTTTTCATTACTTATTTAGCTCTAAGTTAATGGATTTGATTCAAAGTATCAAAAAATGATATGTAAATTTTTTAAGTTTCCACTACAAATAAACCATATGAAGTCGGCCAAATACCGTTTTGAAGTCTACGAGAATATTGGGAATTTCTTCAATAGTCTTGACCAATTAAAATTTTAATAACTGTGCCCAATGAAATTTTGATTGGACGCGCACTTAAAGTGAGTAGACATCCCCAGTTTGTATTTTTATTGAATTGAGAAGGAGAATATAATATTCATTTCAGCATTTAATGTTTAATATTTCTTCGATTTTGGATCTTACCCTGGATGACAAGTCTTGTCGTCATAAAGATGACTATATGCAGAAATGTGACGACTTGGACGACTTAATTAATGAAAATTATGATTTTATAAATAAAGGTTCAATATATTATTTATTTTTATATTATTAATAATCTCTTTGTTAATGAAGATTTATTTGGAGAAAATAACTGAAATTTAAATGAATAATATTGGATATATTTTAATAGTAGTTATGTTAACACCCACCATTTTATAGACGAAACTGGAATAATTTCATTGAAAAATAAATTTCAACTTTCTCAAACTATAACTACAACTAAACAATTTCGAGAAAAACGACCCAGAAAAGCAAGAACAGCTTTCACAGAAAAGCAATTATGTGAACTAGAGAAATCTTTCGACAAGCACAAATATCTCAGTGTTCAAGATCGGATCGAGTTAGCCAACTATTTGGAGTTGACCGATACTCAAGTCAAAACATGGTACCAAAATCGAAGGTAATCAGAGTAAATAAAATTTTCAAAAATATTATTTATTTTTAAAGAATTGTAAAGTATAATTTTATTATTAGTATGTTTTGAAAAGGTTAACAAATCAAATTTTCTTTGAATGAGTCCATTGCCAATAAAGTACTTTTTTCAAATTTGGAAAATAAAAATAAAAATATTTTCTTTGTTTTAATTCTTTAAGATGTCAGAATATTTATAATTTTATATTATTAAGTAAAAGATTCATTGTAAAAATGAAATCAAATTTAAATAAATAAAAATGTAACGTGTTAGATGATGTAAACAATAATCTTATTTCTCAATAATCTTTTTTCCAGAAATCTTTTTCAAGGAGAAATATTATTTTAATCATCTTTTCTATTAAAAGAAAAGTAAAGGATTTTGAGTTGTATTATTTGAAAATTACAGGACATACAAAATAATTAGTATTTGCCAGGATGTAAAAAATTTGATCAATCAGAATTTTTGTCAATATCATTTTGATTTTTATCAGACTTACAATGTGTTTATCACCCCCGTCTTCTCTTAAAACATATGAAACAAAGTTTCGTACAGCAGCGCTCAATTTGTATCAGACAATCAAAGGGAATAATTATTGTTCTAAACCTTTTGATTGCTTGTGTTCATAAAACCTACTATTACAAACGGCGTTGGTTTAAAAAGATTTGATTCCTTTATTAAATTTCAGGAAAAACACAAAAAAATTTTTAAAAGAAAGTTCTATTGATAAACATATACTCCATGCTTCAGATATCTTTTTTGAACCAACTTTTCAGAGTTCCATTTTTCAACTTCGTAAGTTTGGAAGTGTTATGTTGATCTGCCAATAAAAAATAAAAAGCGGAAGATTTGTGAAATGAACATGAAGGATCTTTTAAAGTCTTTAACTATGCAAATTTATATGATGACGCGTAAAACAAATAAAAAATTGTTTTATTTTAGCTATTGTGATATTCTGTTTTGAAATCAATAAAATATTAATTAAGATTGATTAATTTTTTCCTTATCTATTAGAATCAATGGTCTCACTTAGAAGATTATAATACACAACTTTTTGATCATGTCAACCTTACCAAAACAATATTTCTTTTTAATATGTTTTTAATGATTTACTTGGATAAGTACATGATTAAGGATTCTGGAAATAAATCCTGTTTCCATTTTCTCAATCAAATAAAAATATTAATTCTGTAGAAAACAATATTTCTCTAGTTACTTTATTGTTTTCTAATTGTCCTCTGGTTATTAATGTGGCAACCACAGTCCCATTTTTGAAACCTTGTATTTAAAGCAAGAGAAACTGTTCCTGAGCAATGGCTAATTTTAAAACAAAATAAAAACAAACAATTCTGTAAATATTTTTTGAAAATCGTATTGCTTGTTTGTGACAATCTTTCTTAACTGATATTCATTTTAAATTGTTTGCTTACTTAATTATCTACATCATTAAGGTTTTTTAAAATATGTTATTCCTTTACAGGGTTTTTACTCTCATTTTGAATATGTGAGCTGCTTTTTGAAAATGGGAAAATCAATTTGGAATTTATGTAAATCAATTTTATATTAGTTTAAATGCATAATTAAATACTTTTTGTAATTTCTTTGAATAATTGTAATCATTTCTCATGCTCTCAAATGAAGATAGAAAATGAATAATAATTTCGTATCTTAACGGCCATACCAAAAAGAAATAGTTGATGTTTTAAATATCAAATTAACAACAGTTTATGCTGTAATAAATGTATATTTTAAAAAGTCCATATTTAAAAGGAGATAGTCATCATAATGAATAATGTTCCATGTAATACATTATCACCAAGTGATTGTGCACCATTTTATCGTCATTTGAAAATTTCATACCAAGATGCATTAATAAGGAGGCTATTCTCGATGAATAAAATTTTGTAATCTCTTATGAATAAAATTTTAATTGTAACTTTTTCAAAATGTGGGTTAATAAATTCAAAATTGATTTTTCTTTTTTAAAATGAAAGTACACATTTTCAAAATGAGACTAAAAACCTTGTATATTATTCAAACATTTTTAACATTCGTTAATTTTTTTTAAAAATTACAAAGATTTTTAAAAATTCAATATTTTATTGATTTATTTTATGATACACTAAAAGTTCAATACAATATATATTTAAAGGATTAAAACAAGCTCGTGTTTTAGGACAAAATGGAAGAGACAAAGTGCAACAGGGGTTGATTTGTTGACAGACGGAACAAACGAAGAAGAAATTCGTCGTAACATTCATTATTCCGATCACAGATTTTGGAATTGGATGTTCAATAATCCAGGTCCAGTTACCAATATTTCCTCAATTTTTTCTCCAATGAATTCTGCTTATAATTTATCTCCATTTGTCAAATCTCGATTTTTTGATGCTTTTCCAGGAGTTCAATCAAGTTCGATATCAAAAAGATCAAACCGATTTAACAAACTTAATCAAAATTAAAAATTTATTAATAAATTTTATATTACCATTGAACTAGTTAATAATTTCATTAAATAGAATTTGGTTTAAAAATTAAGATTCTAAAAATAAATTTTCAAAAAGATTTACAATTTCCAAATTTTTCGACATTCTACGAAAATCTATTAGAATTTGTGATAGTTTAAAGTTTTTATTCTCATACTACAGGTAACTTAAAATCATATTTAGAAGATCAGTAATTTTATGAAATCTTCATATTAGGCTGCTAAGAAGATAATGATCTCATTCAATACTTTGAAATTCAACTCAGTTCAATTTAAACTTAGTCAAACTATATTTTGGAACCTAGGAACTTGTGTTAACGACAAATATTATAACATGTTTATTTAGATGGTTTCGCAATTATAGAAAAGAATAAATTCTAAAAGGCTTTCTAAACACTTTTGCATTTTTCAACATCCCCCCCTTGCAAAATATCTCCAGTGGCTTAAAAAATTAAAATCTGTTTTTCAGGTCTAGTGAGTATGAAGTGCAATTAAGTATATCATAATTAAAGTTGTTTTTCTCAAGCTGTTTCCTTTGAGTGACTGTGGTGTTATCAAGAAGCAAAATATTATATTTCCGACTTTTCTGACTTTTATGTGGATATATTTTTGACCCAAAAATAAATGAATCTCATAATAAATTTTTAAAATAATAGATGAAATTAATATATTAAAAACACACAAAATAAACCTAAACCTGGCCCTTATTTGTGCCAATTGTTCTTTTCCTTCTGAGCATCTGCAATATCCTCTGTACGGGTTTCCATGTTTGACATTTATTTGGATTGAGTATGAGCGTGCTCGATAGATAAAATAGCAGATCGAGATGGATATTTTTCCTTGCAATATCGTCAATGCTGGCAGTTTTCAAAACCATATACTTGTGGCAAATCCAAAGATTGCCAAACTACAAATTCTTGTTTATCAGATTTAAATCAGACGACTTCTATTTAAATAATAAAGAAAAACAAGGTTAGAGTAAGATAAAGAAATTCGGTATTGAAAATAAAAATGTAGATACTTTATTTAGGATGAGACAGGAATAAATATTCCTAAAATACGCACAATCTGATGAAGAGGATTAAACCGTGGTAATAATCAAATGAGTAAACATGGTAGATTCGAGGGAGAGCGATCAAAAGATTAGAGAATTGAACAGATCAAGAGATGTGTAGGAGAAAGTGTACCATAAGATTCAGGAAAAAAAATACCAAATGTTGAAAGATAATTTTAAAATAAAGAAAGGAATATTATATTTTATCAGGACTCATGCTACACAGTACCGAGTAAGGATAGAAATTCAAAGATGATGCAGTACGATGATGTAGCACTAATTCGGATAGGAAAACGTTATCAAGAATTTCTGAAAATATTTTTGGCTGAAGATGTAAAATTTGTAAAACATGTAAAGGAACAGGAACCAGGACCAAAGAACTATAAAAGCCGATTACGGCACATGAAGCACCAAAGGAAATTGTAACAATTGTTGTCGTAAGACAATTTTCAGACATCATATTAGAAAATAAATTTATAATAGTTTTATCTGTTTATTTTCCAAAATGCCCAGACGCATATTTAAAAAGATAAAAAAGCAGCGATAATAGCCAAAATAGTCATGGTACACGACATCTTCACCATAAGTTTCCTATCGTAGTTATTGCCCTTTGCAGTGAACGTTGATGCATGTCAAGAATCAGATCATATTTTTTCGTTCAAAATTATAAAAATCTATTTTTATCACGCAGAAAAACTTTGCCTGACAAGTAAAGATGTGGCTATACTTAAACGATTACAGATAGCTTCGACATACAGCATCGCTCAATATTTTGTCCAACTTAACATTCTTAAATCTAGTGTCCATAACATCATCAAGAACTACAAAGAAAGAGGCAACACTGTCAGAAGGAGCGGCTCAGGAAAGTAAGCTAAAAAAATGACTCCACAAATGAAGAAAAAATTATTTGATAGAAAGGTTTTATCAATGTGTGACGGAAACCCCAGTTTTGGTCTTGATGACGAGAGCAAATTTACTCTATCTCATCACAGTATACCTGGTAACCAGTATTACTGTTATTCAACATCAAGAAACAATGCTAGCGGTGATGTGAAGTTCATTCACACATTAAATTTGAGCCGAATTTTCTAGTTTGGATTTCTGTGAGTGATGCTGGAATTTTGCAGACATTCATTGTCATTCAAATCTTGCTGTCAATAAAGAAATTTATTCTCAGAAATGCGTTCGCCAGCGCCTTTTGCCATTTCTGGACGCCAACCATGCGGATGGTAACTACATATTTTGGCCAGATTTGGCGTCAGCCCATTACGCCAATCTCACCATCACTACATTTGAGAAGCTTAAAATCAATTTTGTACCAAAGAATATGAATCGTCCATGTTTACCGCACTTGCGACCCATTGAAGACTTTTGGTCTATCCTAAAATATAAAGTTTACAAACAATTGGCAAGCAAAATACCTGGATTAACTCAAAAGAAGGATAAAAAACTGTTTGAAAAAGTTAGATTTCACTGCTGTGAAAGTTAAGTTGAGAAAGGCTAAAGCCAATGGTAGTCATTCTTTGCTTCATTACATTTTCTAATTCTCTGATGTCTGCTGTTTAATTTGTGTTGAAATAAATTTTTGTAACTCGATTATTTAACTTTTATAACAGGAATAACATCATTCCAAATTTCAAGTGAACACCCGTATCAAGATCAAAAATACCATCAAAATCAGACAAGAACCCAACTTACCAAAATCTTTAGAGGAAAATATAATTCTTTAATTATTGAGTGAAAACCTAATTAATTTTTCCAATGAAAATAAGGACTAAACATTTTTAAAATATATACAATTATACAATGATGCTGACAAATAAAACCGTCGTTGTATAAGTCATACAGAATAACAGTACTTCAGATATTGATAAAATAGAATACTTCAAAAAAGTTAACAGGGATTTTTATATTTGTTTCTAGATTTAAATAATTATTTATTATATATACAGTGAAACCTGCATAAATGAACACCTTTGTTAGCTGAACACCTCTTTTATTTGAACATTTAATTCCG
>JBBMKC010253827.1:0-20411 GCA_037834085.1 Bipalium vagum | reverse complement strand
CAGCGTCGGCTCGGTTGTTGAAGCACTTACCTTGAAGGAAGTTTTGTAGATGTTTGAAAAAGTGGAAGTCTGTTGGTTCTAAGTCTGGGGAATATGGAGGATGGGGCAGAATTTCGTAACCCAGTTCGTTAAATTTCTGCAAGGTTGATATTTCGATGTGTGGTCTTGCATTATACTGAAGAATGATTGGTCCTTTTCTGCTTACCAAAAATGGACTCAAATTTTGTAATTTTTGGTGCATATCGTTGATTTCTTGACAGTAACTGTTAGACGTAATCGTTTTTCCAGGATTCAGGAAATTGAACCAACAAACAGTTATCATTACATTTTTCTGTTGCAATTTTTGTTTCGGAAAGGTTTTTGGAGGTTCACATTTGTTCAGCCATTGACCAGAGCGTTGCTTATTATCGTACAAGATCCATTTCTCATCACATGTTACGATTCTATTGAGAAATGGGTCTTTCTTGTTACGGAAAAGAAGAGAAGACGAAACTTCAAAGCGACGTAATTTTTGGTTTGCATTGAGCTCGTGTGGCACCCATTTGTTCAGCTTCTTCACTTTTCCAATTTGTCCGAGGTGTCTCACAATTGTTGAATGATACACCTGAAGTTCTTTTGCAACTTCTCTTGTGGTTTTCCTTGAATCAGATTCGATCGCAGCCTCTAATTGATCATTTTCTATACCTGATGGACGACCACGACCTTCTTTATCCTTTAGACTATAATTATTGTTTTCAAACTTTAAGAACTAACGCTGAACTGTTGCTTAGTTCACGCTTCCTATGCCCCATACTGCATTAATATTTCGTGCTGTTTCTGCAGCGCTTCTGCCTAGCTTGAACTCATTAAAATATATTTTACGGAAGTCCTTTTTCGACATCTAAAACACGTAGTTTTCATTTCTAAATAAATTATGAAATATTTAAATTTTACTTAAATTATTATTTAATTAATGCTCTTAAACAAGTGAATATTACTAAGAATAACAATTAGATTTTAAAAAGTGTATTGTTAAGTTAAAAAATGCTTTAGTTAAATAATGCAAAAAAATGCATTATTTTTTGCATCAACCTAATATTAAGGTAATTATGATGGACAATACGCATTTTTTTTACTTTTTTCGACGAAATAATAAGTTATTTGATATTACTTTCAAGTTCAAGCTTTAAAATTGAGATATTAAAATACAGTAGACAATGATAAGTACACACTTGTTTAAATACATATATTTCCACATTTTTTGAAATAAACAAGTTAATCACTTGTTACATCATCAGGAATGTTAAACAAAGTATTAAGACGGTCAATCATGAATTTAGTCAAAATAAGGCGATATTGTGTTCTGCTCATAATCTCGTTTCAGAACGCACACCGTACGACCACATACATCATCGATTGGGCTCATAGTAGGCCATGAAAAAAACATTGAAATCATAGACCTAAACAATTTTCTTCGTTGATCTAGAGATATGGGCAGGAGCATTATCTTGTTGATATTGACCTCTATTTGTTAACTGTTTGCGTGTAAATAACAGTAGACCATTTTTAAAAAGTTGTTGATATGTTTCTGAATTCAACGTTCCACCTTTCATAATTTCAATAGTTACCTTTTCACTTCAATTAAATAGTTGAAGCGAATAAAAAATCATTTTAACAAATGTTTGAGATACATAAAAACTAAGGATTTTAAATGTGCAATTTTTATCGTTCGCGACTGTATGTAAGCTGAAATTATATAATTTTTCATTAATCAAAGTCATTTGTTTATAATTTTGTACTTTATATAAGGATGTATGTATTTCATAGTTTACAGACACTATATCCAATGCCTAAACTTCACAAACAATAAAAATATTATTAAATAATAATAAGTTATAAAATTTATAAAAAATAATAAAATTTTTGTTTATTACTGTTATTTATGATAATATTATATAAATATATTTAGATAGAAATCTTTGATATCTTCTGTCTGAAATTATTATCACCAAGCCTTAGACATTAAATTAATGAGGAAATTTAATAATAGTATGTATATACATATATCTATTTTCAAAAGGAATTTTTTAGATTCACTCTTAAGAATTCTGATTAGAGTGAAAATTTTGAATTTTTCTTTTATTATATTTAAAAGAGGACTGTGCTCCATAATTTAATTATTCTCCATCCAACATTGAAATCTCAGCAACTGTCTGTTAGTTTAATAAATATAATTATTAATGTCTCTTGATTAGAACTAAAGGTAACTGGTTAAATAATCTAATTAATTTATGTAATATATATTTAAAGAAACTTTAGCTTCAAATATGCAGACAACATATTACGGTAAAAAACTCATTTTAGTTTTTAATAAAATTAATCAATGACGAAAGCATGGGATACATTCTATCTGTAGTTTTTTTCAAAATTAATTAAAAAACTTAAATATTTTAATTAAAGAATAATCTATTAATTTTTATATTAAAAAGTTTTGAAAATATTTCTTTAGATTTCAAAATCTTTGAAATTGTAGTTTTACCTACTATTTAAAAAATTTAGTTGCGACCTACTGGGCTACTTAAGTTTGGTTTGGTTTGGTTTATTGCTAAATAAATTAACGGGTTTTTCAAAAATTGTTAATGCAGGTACGATTTAATTTTGTCCAAACAATTGAAGACATTACAAAGTCTCTCTTTTGTTTCCATTAAATTTGCAAGGTGGTTACGACTTTTGGGCTCATCAAATTCCCCCTAGTGTAAATAATAAAAACTTACAAATGGAGATTGCAATTAACAAAAAGGTATAGTTTTTATCACAGTAAACAACGGTTATCAAATACCTTAGTTTTCTGATAATCGAAGAAAGCCTGATGACAAAAATACTTATTTGATCACCTAGAGCAAAGCAAAATCGAGTTAGCATGTAAACAAAGAGTTTATTGTGTACAAAAAATAAAAAATTAATGATGAAAATGATTTAGTGTCATTACTAAAATTATTATATTATTTAGGTTGACTTAAAGAAATCAAATTTTAGAATGGGAATAACAAGATTCCTAACATGTAATATTATCAGCACTCTTAAAATCTCCTTTATTAGAATAGGTGAACCGCATTTTGCAAGATTTTAAGGGCCAATTAAACAAAGATTGCATCGGTATTTATATTATCCAATTTCACTATTTAGACATAGTTGGCTAAAATAGTTTTTTTTTTACTAATTTTAGAACATATCTTATTATTTTAACCGATTCTAATAATCAAGATTAATTAAATTTAGTAAAAAGGATAAATCTTGTTAAAGCTTTCTAAATTTAGTAATTTAATATTTTTAGTAAGTTATTTTGTTCAATTTTTTGAAACTTATTTATTTTAGTAACTTCAATTTTACTTATTTATTTATAAATGATTATTTGTTTTTGATTATTATTTTATCATTATTGTTACATGATTAATATTTTCTTTACTTTTAAATGACCTATAATTATTATCATAGTATTTTTTACTTGATTTTTTAATCAAAAAGTATAATTTGTTTTAATTAAACATTCAAATAATATAAAATATTTAGAGAACTTAGAATAATAATAATAATAATAATAATAATAATAATAATAATAATAATAAAAATAAAAGATAACAACATAAAAATAAAATAAAAAATTAAAAAGAAGTTTTTTTTAAAGATAAGCAATAATAAAAAACTAGAAATTTTGATTTCTTTATGTTTAAATATGATTTTAGGGAAAAATTACTTTAAAAAAGAATATATTAAATCAAATTTAAATTTGTTAGATAGTTTATAAAAAAATATTTGAAGATTTGATGAAATGATGAAAAATACCACTTGATATTTTAAGTGGGCCAAAACTGTAAACTTTTCTTTCATTTTACGTTTCAAGGCTGCTTTGAAGATAGCGTTGACATTCGATAAATAGTTATTTTTATATATCGGATAAATTTTCTATTACATTTAACAAATTAGCTGTTAGACAAATTCTGTAATAAAATTAAATATATTTATATTAATTTGTAAAATTACATAATTACGGTCTCAGTTTTATATATAACCTGGTATATTAATTATATTGTTTTATTTTTAGTATTTACATAAAAAATTTAAACAAAAATCAGTTCTTTGTCTTCTAAAGTCACCTGTCACTTTTCGTTACCATTCTCGGAATGTTGGTTCAAACTGTGCACATTTACCGTTAGCTTTTATAATTAATCTACGGTCTTCAACTGCTGATTTCTCTAAATTGTAGCCAAATAATAATAATTCCCGCAAATACTGTTTCTTTAGTCTGTGATTTTGCATATTCGCTAAAATAAGTAAGTTGTTTAATCAGTTAAAATAAATACTAATTATTGATATCTTATAGTTATATTACAATATTACTTTCTAGTTTTATGTTCAATGACAAATACACAATATTTATAATAATAATAATTAATCTATAACAAAACGATGGGAACTAATTTCCATACTAATTAGTGATGCATATAAAATATATCGGTATCTTACCAACCCATTATTTGGGTTTTAAGTATTGATAGTCAATAATTAATTAATAATCTAATTTAAATTTTGATATTTTGCACACCCTTTTCTGTTGGAATTGTTGTCTGAAAATATTTATTTGAAAAAATAAAATATTTTTGGATTTCGAATTTGAAATAATTCTTTGATTAGACTTTTTTTTATTCCCAATGGTTTATTATATGTGAAATATAATTTAATTTAAATTTAATAAAGGAGTAATAAGTTCCAAAGAAACTCATAAAGATTTGTAAAATTTTGTTTTTCATGAAATAAAATTTAATTAAAGACAAGCTCTCTTTGTACTGATTAAAGAATTAGAAACGGTTTAATTTTCTTTGCAATCTATAGAATGTAATTAAACGTTTTTATCTCTAGGCCAATTTTTTATTAATTTAAAATGAAAGCAAAAAAAAACATTTCAACTCAATAATATTTTCATAAATGTGAAAATATTGACATCATAAAGAGTCAAGGTTTTTGGGATTTACTATGGACAACTGTACATTGAGAAAATTTGCTTCGGCTTCTTGTGAATAGAAAACTTAAAATCTAAGAAACCTTATTTAAAAGCGATCTTCAGATTAAGTGTTATAATGTTTAATTTGAAACTAAAATGATAAAGTTACCAGAATTCATTGTCTTTGTTCATATCAAAATTTATGAATTATGCAGAAAATCGAACAAGACAGATTATAATTCTAATATATTGCTTGAGTAAATCGAAATATAAGGAGTATAAAATATTTTTATATTATGAAATATATTTATATATAATCATCGAATAAATAAACAAAGCGCTTTAAAAGTAAACTTATTTTATCTTGTTCGAATCGGTAAATCTGAAAGACAAACATTAATATAAACCTCACTATCATGCAGGATAATACTCGCACTATATAACCAAATTTTTAATTTTTTGGTGGAGTAGAATGTAATCAAGGGTATTCCACAACCACCTTAGTCTTCTAATATGAGCCTGGTGGATCGATTCATACTCTGGAATTTTGAGTTAATGAGGAAAATAAAAACATTCAAATCCGTACATTAAGTAAAAATGTTCCTGGGAGAGCAAATAACATACAAGCTGACTCGTGAGTTAAACTGATTGAGAGATGACCTGGAAAGCATCATTTTGTGTCAAAGTGAATTTTTGAATTTGGTTAATTTTCTGAAATAAATCTGTTTTAAAAACTGTTTTTAGACCCTTTGTATTTTTAAAATATAATATATGATTAGAATACTAAAAATATTTTTAAAAATATTATTTGAAATGCAATAACAATGTTTAAATTAATATAAAATTTTAGTTATTGGTTGAATTAGACTACAAGACACATAAAAATATAATTAATATTTATTATTGTGAAGATATAATTTGATTATTCTGCCAGAATATTGGAAAGCTTTGGATCCAATATTAAAGACAAGATTTGATTTTATTTATAAATTAGATAATATTATAAACCAATATTATTATATGATAAAGTATCATGATCTCTTCCTGTTTTTATAGATGTAATTAATACCCAGACTGATTGAATTTAGATCATTAACTTGATATTAACCACGTTCTGATCTAAACCCCTTTAGGTTATCTTTTTGATGTTTGAACAGGTATGAAAAATAATAGTGGTTTCATCATTTTTATTAAAATATATTAATGAAAATATTCTTAGATTATATTTGTATAATAGGTGTAACGGTAATTATTTGTATTTATTATGATATTAAATTATGAAAAATCAATTTTTTTGATTTTATGGATAAAGAAAATTAATATTATAAATAACTAATAAAGATATTTTATTATATTAGTATTTATTGATAGTTTCATAATAATAGCGAAATGAAGAATATATTTCGAAAATTTTTTATATTTTGAAAATATACATTAAAGCAAAAAATAAACATTTTAAGAACGTGGGATTTCAAAAATTAAAATAAGTTTCGAAAGCATCAGAAACTATTGATATTTTAATTGAAAATTTCAGAAGAGTTTCATTTTTTTCACGTTGCGACTGAATATATTAAAATATAAAAAACTGATTTTTTTAAAATACCATTTTAAAATTTATTTTATGAATTGTTTTATAAAATTAAATCCGGTTATAAATAATATGATTTTAAAAGGCAATTATAAAAGTAAACCATGAAATAATGGAATGAATATTGCATTGAAATTACTCGCTAAAGAAATTATGAAGAGAAAAATCCATTTTGCAATTATTTCAAAGCCTCAGAAAAATCAATAAACTTAAAAAATTACAACAAAAATTAAAATAAATTCAAGTCTCTAAACTGTGATGAAATAAAAATAATGTTAATACTGAACTAAAAGTGTTAATGTAAAATAAATATTATAAGATAATAAATTACTGAATAATATAACTGTTCAGAGTCAAATTTTAAACAGACAAGGGTATATGACTGTCATGAGATGGTTTAAAGAAAATTTAAAACACATAAAATTTAGTTAAACTCTAGAATCACATAATTCCGAACTGGTTCTCTGTTGGATTATTAATATTGTGATGATAAGGGCTAGAAGGATGAATTTCTTCATTTAGTCTCATTGTAAACTCTTTCCTGCGTTCAACAGGTCATATTAATCGTTATTGGCTTAAAAACCTTCAATATTCTATTTTTCATAATTATTTTTCGAATAGACTGCTCATTTTGTCTATTAAATATATGCATTTATTATACTTATCAATTATTCCCAAAATGTCGGAAATAAACAGGTATCTCGGAAATATCTTCAAAAAGCCATGATGGTTCTTCCTTTTGTATTTCTTCTTTAGCTTTTGTGGTAATTAACTTAAATCTATTGAACTAAAATTAGGTGCTCCACCTAAAGCACATGAAACAAAATAAACATTTAGTAAATATATCAGAATATCTTATTTTTCTTCTTCCATAGACATATTAACAGTGTGTTCATGGAATTTTTCTCTCTGAGCAATGTTACCTACATCCACTATCTTTTTATTGATAAATCCTTTTTAGATGACCAGGTCTTTTACTTGAGAAACAATCTATTAAAGATTTCATAGAATCTGCAACAGATCATTCTATGTCCTGCATCTGGTCTGCGTTTGGTTTCTTTGAGGTCATTGAAAAAGAATTAAGGTTCTTGGCACATGAAAGATAAGAAAGCTCAATTGAATAATTTGGAAAGAGTTGATTATGTAAAACTTCACATGACAGCCTAGTTTTTAAGTTTTTGACAATTCAGAAAAACAGTCCGATATAATTCACATTTAAACTTGTGTGATCAATTCCGTAAATCTATTGTATTTATCAACCTTTACTTTATCCGAAAATATTTCTGGCCTGACATTAGATTTCATATATTTTTAACGTATTTCTTTAATTTTACAGAATAATCCAAGAACAATAATATTAATTATCATTTTTAAAAATTCATTAGGATAATTTTTCACATAATGAAATCAGATAAATTAGAAAAGCTGGCGCCGCTGTTTAGTTCAGTCAAACAAAAATTGAAAATTGTTGACGCCTCTTTTACTAATAAATATTACTGATGTTTTGTTAAAGATAATGATATAAACATCTCAGAATTATGATCATAACATTCTGAAAAATAAATAATTAAGAAATTTATCCTTGATTTCAATAAAATATTTTGAACAATGAAAAGTAACTTTGTAAAATAAATTAATTAAAAAAAATAAGTACATCTAATCAAGTAAACAAAAAATTAAAACGAATGAGAAATTATTCATTTAATAATTCGACTTAAGTTTTTAATACTATTTCTTCATCAATGAATACATTAATAGTTCACAATTTAATCATTTTTAACGAAATTCAACTTTTTTCTTAATAAGGATTTATAATTAACAAAATGTATAGATTCAAAAATAATTAGTTTTAATAAGTGATATACTTTTTTAGCACACGTAAATTTGTAAGTAAATATTTACAAATAATAATAATAAATATTAATCAACTTTTTTGTAATGAAAAGCAATTTCTTTTAAATTAAACATAAACTACCTTCTAAATTTGATAGTTTATTATTCTGTTATAATTTTTAATTTTAAACAATAATTAAAAATCAACTGTTTTTTGAACCTAATTAATAATTTATGGAACACAAAAATTGATTGGAAATCTAAATCATTAAAATATTAAATTTAAATTTTTTTAGAAATTCCAAACTTGTCAAATTAATTTGTATAACAATAAACTGTTGATAAATTAAATTTACAAAAATTATATAGTAATTATAATATTGGCAGACTTAGTTTACGAAGTAAAACAATCATTCCAAACATTGGGATTAAACCTTAAATGTCAAATTTAATATATATCATAATAATAATTTAATAATATAATAATAATATAATATAATATAATAATAATTTAATAATATATCATTTAATATATGTCCATTAATCACTGTTCCTGGTGAGATTCAGTCACATAACATCTTTTCAGGAGGTTAAAAGACTCCCCTAGTATTAGACTCAGCTCCCCTATCAGACAACAGAGGACATTATTTCATTATTATTCCTATCTCCAACTCAGTTGATGGTTAAATATCCTTTCCCAATTTTCCAATTTCATTTTAAGGTCTGGTTAAGAAGTGGCGAAAACCCCTAACAATTTCACATAAATATGAACCATATTCACTATATATTCTTAATTCTTGTTAGATGTCAGTCACAAATTACACACGAAGATGTTCTGGATGAGAAAGATATAACCTTTTTTAATATTATAATCATACCATTAGAGAAAAAAAACATTATTATTAAACATAAAACATAATATCTTTATAATATTTAAATTCATCGTTTATATAATCAGTTTAATGGATTCTATTTCGATAAATAAAATTTTGTTTATGCTTTGATTTGTTTATTTGAAGTTCAATGTTAAACCTGCATTTATTTCTTTACTACTAAAAATAAAAATTATACAGTATTTTCTTTAATTTTTATGCTATAATTTCTTTTTGAAAACTCAAAAGTAATTTTAGGGCATTCTAACTAAGATTCGAATTTTTCATTACGTTATTTTGCAATCCGTTATAATAAATAAATAAATAATGTATGATACACCATAATAGGATTATAAAAACAACATTTACTAATATATATTTTCGTAATTTCTAAAAAAAGTTTTTTAAAAAAGTAGCGATATTTTTAGAATATTTATATTTTAATAATATATTTTAGTTTTTATTTTATATTAAACTAAACTTTTCAACTAATCAGTAATATTATCATGAAATTTGGAATAATAAAAGTTATGTGAATTAAAATTCTAAAGGGTTCTTATTAAAGGAAATCACACATTCCGTTTAGTTTATATCGATTATTAAAAAAAATATTTATATTTACAATGTATATTTTCATTAATTTCTCAAATGACATTATCCATCATGTTTCATAATGCATGACTTATTTTTATTGGAATAAAATATAAATATCGAAATAAGTAAAAAAATTAATTAGATGAAATAAATTATTATTAATAATATATGAAATAGCAATTACTCAATATCGAAAGAGAAACATCTCAAAAACGAATAGATATTCAACAATTTTTTTAGTAATTAAAACAAAATTCTTTTAGGATTTTCTTAACTTTATAGACAAAATGATTTGAGGTGTTCTGTTTTTCACATTTTCCCGTAAAAAATAATTTTCGATCGATCAAAATATTTCAACATTTCCTTTTTTTCTTATTAATAATCGTAATCAATTTCCATTTTTAATTGACACTTTGACGCCTTAGTCTAATTTAAAGCAAAAATTTCAAATAGGAAATCCAATCAATTGATTAAGAGAATTGGGAAATGAAATTACACTAAAGTCATTTTAATTCTGTAATATAATTTTATTATTTAATAATTGAATATTTGATTATGTTAAAAAATTTTAATTCTTGATATTGTTTTTTATTTTATTTTTGACGTTTTTTCTGAAATCGAAGTTTTTATGAATTTTTGAAAATAATTGCATCAAAATATAGGTTAGATTTTGTTAATTATAAAAGTCAGGTGAAAAATTCTAATTAACTTTTTATAGTTGCTGATTTATTTTAAATTTATATATTTATATATTCTGTTTCAATAATTTGGATGAGGTAGAATAGGGTGCCAATATATTTGTAGCTCCAAAGACAAAGATTGGTATCAACACGAGATCCAACAACTATTAATTTAAATGGTCTTTATTTTGAGGATTAATAAAAAATTGTTCTTGTTCTATTTTTTTTTATAATTTTTGATTAAAAATAAGAAAGGATTTGTAAACTTCCTTGATATAATATATACTCCAACATCCGCATGTGTTTATACTCTTTTTGCTTGAATTATCCATCAACTTTTATAAAATGTATATAATATTTTGTTTATATTTTATTACAGTCCCCGTCAAAAGTCTGACTGCCGCAATACGATTAAGCATTGACTCAATTATTGAAGGTGGGCTCAGACTTTGACGGGGACTGTATATATTTTCGTAAATTTTATATTATCTGTAAGCTATTTATAAGATGAATATAGGGTGTGAAAATAAAGTTCCAGGACTATTATGATGAAGTTTGAATATAATTCTAAAGAAAGTTTGAGTTTACTAAATTATAAGCGACCTTCTCATAACTTAATAATCGTAAAGCTTTCTGCCTGAAAAGCAGTTATGGTGATTAATAATCCAGCATATTTATCGGTTTGAATCGAAGGGTATTTTAAAAGATGACTTTAAAAAATGTTTTGGTACTCTGTATAAAGATGTACTAAATGTATTCAAGTCAATGGTTACTACTTTGAGTAATGAAATATGATTTATTGTTGTCTTAAGTATCTTTGATTTTTAAGTACTGAAACGTTGTTATCACACCATGAATATTACAAAAATTTAATAAAAGGAAGTGTTTCAGGCTTATAATTGAAGAAATACTGAAATCATAAAATTTTGTGAATGTACTTTATCGTTAACAGAAAAACCAGTTAGCGAAATATAATAATATAATAATAATAATATAATAATAATATTTTCCTTAAAGTTTAAAAATGATATTTCACCGAGATTTGTCAATGACATAAGAAAAGGCAAGACAACTTTTCTTCAACATAAATTTGGAAACTAAAACAAAGTACTGTATTCAAATTCTAAAGTATGAAATTGTATGAAGAATTGTCAACATTGATTGATGAACTTAAAAAGGAGGTTTACTAATTAACAGGGATTTATTAATTGCAAAAAACCATGGTATTGTTAGTTTTAAATTAGGATGACTTTTACAATTTAAATCTAGACATGATTTATAGTCATTTATTATTTAATTTCTAGTGTAATAATTATATAAAAATATAGAAACTAGAATAAATAAATTATTTTTCGCTCATATTATTTTATTGAAACAAAACGTTTTAACAAATCTTTATTTATTTATTAGAATTAAAAACCATTTTAGAAACCTGAAAAATAATTTTTGATTCATAAGCGGATAAAAGAAGTTTAATTTTATTGTTATATCAGACTAAAGGAAGGATTAGAGAGACAAATACACGATTACATACTCTATTTTATGTCGATAAAAATCATTGTAATTAATAAATTAAATATGTTTCTGTGATACAAACCAATGGCCCATCACTCTTATTTTCCTAATGATATGAAAGAAAAAGAAATTTAAACTAAATATTACATAAAACTAATTATTATAATAAAGGTAATCTTAGTAATTGTTAGTGATTGCCAGATTATCACTGTATTTTTAAAAAAATTGAATTCATTGTTAACAATATTTATTTGAAAAAAGTATATTCTTAAAGATTTTTTTTCTTAGTCACTCAATAATTCAACAGCTTAATTGGACTAATTAAAAAAAATTTTAATTAATAAAATGTTATAAATTAATTAACTTTATTTTTATTTTCAAACTTAATATAGTTTAATAACAATTAAAAATTCTTTTTAAAAGTAAAATTTTAATATAAATACATTAGTTACAATAATATTCTTATAAAAACAACAATGGTAATGATAATATTAGGCTTATTTTTAAACTTTAATAAAAAAGGAATTTCCAGGTCTGAGAAAATTTATTTAAATATTACTTGTTTTATAACTTAATAAATCTATTAAAAAATGACTTGTAGTTCTGATTGTAAACCGATTGATATTAACGTAGATAATATTCATTCATTTGTGTCAACACTGCCCCTATTGCTCCAAAACTGATGTCGTTGTAAAAAATAAATTCCTTTTGTTGGTTCGAAAACATCTGAATAGGACTTGTTGTAAGTATTATCTTTAGGTTTTTTTTATATTTTAGTTTCATGACAGAAATTTATGTTATAAAGATATGAAAATTAAACACGAAATTATTAAGATATGAAAATCGTATTATTTCTTAAGTCTAGTTGTATTAACGTAATATAGTACGGGCGATTAATCAAATATTAATTGAATGTAATGAAAAAATAAAACTAAAATGTAATATTTTCAGTCAATGAAATTCGAGAGAAATTCGAATTCTTTAGGCATGATTTCATTCCAACTTTTTTGTATTCATTCCACACTTTTTCTTTAACATTCCGGCTTTGATTGCATACTTTATAAATTTTATGTAGTAATTACATATTACTAAAAAGCTGAGTAGATCTCTAATGGACCTTGGCTTGTTTTCTTTGATGGATCAGTCTTCACTCCTTTTTTGTTAATAATATGACCAAGAAATTTGATCTCTTCCCTCAAAAACTATACTTTTCTGGGTTTATTCGTATGTTTGCATCTTTAGTTCTGCCTAAAATCCTGTGAAGAATTTCATAGTGGGCTGCAGTAGATTCGGAGAAGACTAAGATATCATCTAGAAATACTATCAGGAATTTAATTTCTCCTATCACTTTGCTCATGATTTCCTGGAATGTACTCGGTGCCGCTGCAATCACAAAAGGTATCCGGTTGAAACATCGTAGGGAAAGCTGTCTTTTCTTGTGATTATTTAACTCAACCTGGTAGTATGCATTTCCTAGGTCTAATGAACTGAAATATTTAGATCCTCGCTCAACGTGTTTAATTGATGGGTCTCACTATATCCCCGTCTAGCGGAGCCCTGGCATTTTGGTAGCTGTTATTGTCATCCTTTTCCATTGGATCATCAATTTCTATTCCCTTTATCCTCGATATCCGTAATTTTTCTTTTTCGACTTTTTATTCTCTAAATCTCCCGTTCGAGTTAGGACCCTTCCTGTCATATGAATTTTTAAAACTATCTGACCTGTAATATCCTCTTTGTCCGCAATCTGTGTACTTTGCCTCTGTATAGACGCGACTAATGTGGCCCATCTTCTGAAAAAAATCTAAATATTCTCTGAACCGTATCTGTATTGTAGAAATTCTTCCCAGACTGTCACCACATCCTTTTTCTTTGGAAAACGCTAGAGGTAATCGAGCTTCAAATTCACCTATCAAATTGGCTCTTCTTTCATACTAACCGATAATGTCTTCTTCGATAAGAGCATAAATAAGTACTTCGCTCATTCTTTTGGACTTGTTCAAAACATCGAAATATCGGCTGCATTGGTTGATGAATACTTCCAGATCACTGGAACGATTCAGCATTTTTGGAAGAAGTCTCTCTACTAACGGGTCTGCTAGTGTGATCGAAATTTTAGATTGCTCGAATTCTATATAAAAGAAAATCAAGAAATCATTTGGCTTTATTTAAAAATCCATAATTTAAACAATTTCAATTATTGATTTTAATGAATTATTAAGATTATATAAAATCTTCATAAATTCTTATAATAATACTGTGATAATAATAAATTTATAATTTCTGAGTAAATTAATGAAATTAAAATGAAAACCAATAATTGAGATATGTAATATTTATTAAAATATATTTTAAATTCAAGAACTTCTCACATATTGAAATTTTAAATTAATGTTCATTCAAAATTTAAGCTAATTTAATTTAAGAATGAATAAGTTCATTATTCAGAATTTTGGTTTGAATAATACGATAAATGGTTTCATAAAAAATATGAATTAATAATAATTTTAGAATTAATAAACCGAAATTTATAACTATTACATTTGAATAAAAATATGCAAATTATATTATGATAAAATTTTTTGGAAAATTTTAGAGAAAGAAATTTCATTTGGATATTATATGTGGTTTTAAATTATAATTAATAGTAATGAAATAATTAATATTTATCTCCTGTTCAGAAGACTTGAAACATCATTATATATAAATCATATTGTAATGAATATGTTATAATAAAAAGAGTGTAATTTATTTAATTACATTAAAAAAGTTAATAATAAATCTAACCATATAGATAATTTTTATAAAATAATTTATTAGTCATTATCTTTTATGTTAATTTTAGTCAACATTTCATTTTCTTTTATTTTGTTATATTGACATTAATAATAAAAAATATAAAATAAATAGTGATCATTTAAATTTGTTTATTTAGATTGGAACCAAATTTGAAACGGGAAACATTAAAACAAATATATATATTTAAAGTTTAATAACAATTAGTAATGAAAGTCAATATAAGAGATTTAGTTAAGACGAAAAATCTTAAAACACATTAAATATTTCATAAAATTATTAAAAAATTAATAAAATTACAACGTAGCACAAAATATCAATTTGATTTAAATATCAGACAATATCTGAACAAGTCTATTAATAAAATATTTTGACATTTCATTAATTAATTATTTTTTCTTTTTATTTTCTTTATTTCAAGCAAAGTATAAATAAGCAAAAATAGAAGAGAAGAGCACAACTTTTATCAAAGAGAGAGAGAAATAATGATTAAAGTGAAACATAAAAAGATTAAATGATACAAAAAAATTCATTGAAACTTTTTACAAATTATTAACTGAAAAAAATTGAGAAAAAATATTGAAAAAATATTTTATTTTAGTCATGGGATTAACTTTCGTTACTTTTTTAATCTTGCTCGAGGCGCTAATTCCGATATTCAGAGTAATGGATTACTCAAATAACCGTTTTAATAGAATTTACCTATTCATCTGGATTATTTTTAATAACTCTGTAAAAAATAAATTTCCGAATATAAAAATTTTGCAACGAGAATAAACAATTTCATTATTTCACAATAAAAGGAAGTTTACTTCATAAAAATACGACAAGAATAGGCATTGAAAATCAAAATTATTAATCCAAAAATTATTAAATCTCTCAAAATAGTCATTGTTATTAATTTTAGTCAAATAACTTCGTAGACAACTGTATACATCAGAAATCTCAGAATAAGTAAATGAGAAAAGAAGGCTGAGAAAACATGCTATTTTAAAAAAAATAATATATATGATATCATTTGGCGAAATATATTTCTCTAAAATACTTTTAATTACGCTAATTCTACTAAATAATATTCTTTGATCAGAATCATCTTCAGTTTTACAACATTCAAATAATATCTTGTGGTTAACGGTCATCTTACAGATAAAACTTTTTATTATTATTAACAAATGAAAATCTGAAGATCTGATGAATAAGGACTGTGGTAAGCACTTCCCATGCTATTTCTTTTAACATTTTTTAAACTGGTTTAGAATGTGGAAATGTGTGGTCATGGAGCAAAATTACTTTCCATGTCTTTTAACTAATTCTTGTCGTTAAGTATTGATTTATTTGGAATAATTGTTAGAGTTCCTTTTCGACAGTCTCGCGTAATTTGAAAGGCTCATGTTACACCTTATCTTTTTCATCTTATCGGACATAGAGTATGGTTTTGATATCGGTTTTTCATGAATCATTTTGATTGACTTTTAGATCTGTTAAGTTCCTAAAAATATTTATAAGAAAATGAGGTTATATTTATATTGAGCTTTTAGGAAACTTAGCAAGGTTACAAGGTTGTAATCAGAAGGATTTATATGCACGTAATGTCAGGAGTAAAGTATAAAAATTCCAATATTAAAGTAACAATATAAAAGTTAATTAATATCAAATCGATTATGAACTAAAAATTAAATCAACAAATTATTAACCAAAATAACAATTATTTATATAAAATATATTTTTAATAAATCTGAAAATAAGATTTATAATTACAACTTTAATTTAAGATAACTTAAGATAAGAAAGAGCACTCTTCGGTAACTCACTCTCAAGGACTCTCAGATAAAAATTCGGTTCTTCGTCTTACTTGACGTGAAGAACGCAAAAAAGAAGATACTGGGAAATAAAAGAAAAAAAGTAAATTATCTGATTTTAATATCTGCACTTATTTAAATATTAAATTATTAGCAACTTATAATTTTTAATCGAATTATAGTTGGTAATTATTTTATTTTATATTGTTATTTGAGAATCAGTTCATCTGCAAGAAGTGTGAAGCCAAATGTTTATTATTAAATCTGTTTAGATATTTAGTAATAGTTTAGTATAGATTTTTTAATCAAATCTAATAAACAGAAAAATAAAATATATTTAATATTTGATATTTGAAGATGATATCTGGTTCCTTAACCTTGCGTCTGCTGGAGTTCCGATTTACATCTATTGGTTTTGTGTCCACTTGGTTTGCAGTTTTTTTCTAGTCAACTTCCTTTTTTTAGTTTCCACTTTAGCTTGGTGCTATATTCGGAGTATTTTTGTGTGTCTTTGTATTGAAATGTTTCAGAATTTATATTATTTTTATATTTTTAAATTTAGTAACTTAAGATTACTACTTTTAGATTTTACCTTTAAACTTTGTACCCTATATATATTTTTAGAAACATTCTTTAAAATTTTTAATAACATAATTATTTTTAGTAATAAAAACCAATGTAATTAATGTCCTGATTAATTCTGTTTCTCCTGTATTTCTTGCTGATTATTCTATTATTCATTAAAAAAATATAAATAATAATTTAATATAAATAATTATTATTTCAATTCAACGATGATTGCTTATACCTATTTTTATGTATATATGACTATTTTTATGGAAATTAAAATTTTTGAAAAATATTGGTTTTGTAAAATTGAATTTCAAGTAAATAATCCATTACATTTTTGCCTTTTCCTTATTATTCTCATGATTTTCCAAAAATGTATATTGATTTTTTTGTTATGTTACATTGATTTTCTAGAAAAGAAAATGATAATTATTTATTATTAATTGATGAAATTTATTGTCAGAAACTTTTATTAATAAAAATAATTTTAATTTATGGTTAATATTATCATTAATAAATATAAAACTAATTACTAGTTTTCGAATTATTGCTTATACAAATATTAATAATACTTTTTCTATTTTTGTTATTTAATATTTTTCTTTCTCACTTTTTTGAAATGTCAGAATTAACTTATTAAAAACTATTTCTAATCATTTTTATTTTTACTTTCTCTCAGTAGGTTAGTTATTAAATTTTGAAAAAATTCATTTAAATCATTGATGGGAGTTTTTCCTTTAGTCGATATAATTCCCAAATCTAGTAGTGTATCTAGTCGTTTACGTCTTCCTTTGTAACATGTTGCGACCCAGAGATTGTTTGAATATTCCTCTAATTATATTTATCTTATGTTCTATATGTGCTAGATATAATAGCTTCTTAGGTTTTTATAACCACTCTTTGTTTTACGAAACTTTGATGACTTGATCATATTATCACAAATATGAAATCTAATTTATCATCTCTTTAATTTTGGTTCCAACACTGGCTGAATATTAATGCTTCTACTGAGATCATTTTAAGGTAGCATAATTTTGAAAATTTTCTTTTCAATTAAATTTAAATTAATTGTAGTAATATTTGTCTTTTCTTTTGTTATTTTTATAAATTCAAGTGCTTTTTTGCTGAACTTCGAATATGAGTACTTAAGAAATAAATATAATTAATATTAACGTTATAAACTTCACATATTTCCCTAAAATAGAAGTGTATTTATCTGTTCAAAATGAATAATTATTTATATTATGTTAAAATGTACTATTTCTTTATTGTTATTATTTAAATATGGTAAATAATCTGATAAAAATATTATTATAAAAAATAATCTGTAAAACACAATATATGAATCAAATAATAACTTGTTTTAATTGGTAAATTTTTCTATCGGTATAAAATGTTATAAAATTATTATATATAAATTTTTTATATTACATTAATAATGCATAAAACAGTACAATAGTTTGATTAAAACCTCTTATTTTGGATTCCAATTTCATGTAGAACAAAATATTTTCTCTGAAAAGATTCTTCTGCATTAATGTACTGAATTTGAAGATCTGACTATCAAAGAAAATCACTCAAGGTCTCTTCTGTGTATCACAGAATTTTGATGATGCTTATATGTTATGTAGTTTATAATCTTAAAGTAGTTCAGTTATAACATAACGTCAGATAAATGTAACATTTAAAAATCAAATAAAAAATAAACTAATATTTTGTTTAGGTTGAATTTTATAAGATTGAATATTGTGATAACCTTTATTTTAATATCAATTCTAATGGTTTCAGAAAAATTGTAACTTTATTTAAAGATTTAAAAATATTATTCCACTAAATTTTTATTTTATTCCTATTAATTTCTAATACAAGAAACCATTTTTAAAATGCGCTCTTAAGTAATTATATCAGGTTTTAACACTGAAATTTAGATATTTCACAAAATAACAATTTATTGACAATTAGCACAAAACCATCACAGTTCTGTCTTCTGTATAACCACTATCAATATTAATCACATCTCGCCACTTTTGCTGCAAGTTTCACTTCCGCAAGCATGACATAAACTTCATATTGGAAATATGGTTTTTCAATGATCGAAAGAAATGATAATTACTTAGCGCCAAGTCTGAGCTGTAAAGTGGATGAGGCAGAATTTTTTGGCCAAAACTTGCCGGCTTTTCTGAAATCATCTTTGCTCTGTCTGCTGGTGCATTGTCATGAAGATATTTGATTTTGTCAATTTGACGACGAAGTTATTTAACTTTAATGTTCAGACGATCCAATTCCTCACGGTAAAGTTCTTTGGTAACAATGGTGTTTGATAGAAGTGATTCCATCATGATGACGCTGCATACATCCCACTAAACGTAGATCATTATCTTCTTCGGCACCATCTGACCTTTAGGAATCACAACAGCTGATTCGCCCATTATCCCTTGCGTGTCACATTGTAGTGGTAGACCCATTTATCATCTCCAGTGACAATTGAATTGAGCCAGTGGAATGTGCTGCGCTTGGTCAGCAATGAATTGCAAATAGTAACCTTGCAAAGAGAATAAAGGTGACGAGTCACATTTGTATGAGAACATCCAAGTTCTTGTGCTAATTCACTGATGGTTGACTGAAGTTAATTCTCTATCAGTTGCAGGAGAACTTCATCATCAATAATTACATTGAGATTTGAATATGGTTCACCTTGAAGTGAGAAATCACGAGATTCGAATTTCTTGAACCAACTGTAGATGATCTGTCTATTGACTGTATTTTTGCCAAACGCTTTGGAAATCTGATCATAATCCTTCAACTTGTAGATCAAATATATCTCGTTGATTGAAATATTATTAATTTGTGTAAAAATATAAAAAAGACTTATGATTTGTTCTCAGATTTCATATGGAATTTAAGATCATTCATTTAAATACTAAAAATGTTTATCTTTAAAGATTATTGTTTAATTGTTTATTCCATATTTTTATTTCAAAATTCTGCTTGTTGAAAATATTATTTTAGAGAAAAACATTTTTTGTATTGTTAATTGCAAAATCGAATATAAAATATAATATAAATATAATATAAAATATAATATACAGGGTGTTCGATAAGTCACTCTGTGTTTTTGTTTTAATAATATTAATATATGCGTCACAATTTTAAACTGTTTTTATTTTCATTAATTTTGTTATATAT
>JBBMKC010253816.1:0-10205 GCA_037834085.1 Bipalium vagum | reverse complement strand
TTATTATTATTATTATTATTATTATTATTATTATTATTATTATTATTATTATTATTATTATTAATTATTATTATTTTCATTATAATAATTCATTCAAGTTTGCTTAATACTTATCAATAGTGAATTTCATTAAGCAAAAAATACCAAACTTGCACATATTTTAATTATTGTTTGGATTTATATGACGTTATATATACCAAAAATATAACTTTATAAGGCGACATTAAAATTCCAAAACTTTAACCTTAAAAACCCGATATTACTATGAAATAGCGATAAAGTTAGTCTTACATGTTAAAAGGAATACAATTTTTCGTTAATTGAAATTTTATTGCGATATATAACTACTATCATTTATAAATTCTCAATTAAGAAAAAGCTGTGGTTATCTGCAACGACATTTTTATACACACAAAACGAATGCTCGACTTCACGAGAGTAATTTCAGTATATTTCAAATATATCATATTTACCAAAGATACAGCTTGTTCAATGTTGTTTTAATCTCTTGTTCTACAGATAATGTATTTGAAACAGTTTTCAATAAATGGAAATCAATATTTTATTGAGAGACAACATAGAATTATTGAATATTACAATCTTTTCCGCCTTTTATAGGGAGTTTCAAATAACCGCGTTTTTAATCATGTCTCCAAAGTGAAAAAATCAAAATAAAATATATTTATACAAATACAAATCCAAAGTAAGGTTTCTCAATTACCTTTAGCAGGTGCTTTTTCAGGTGATCCATTCTACAGGTTTGTTGTATTTTGTCATTTTATTTCCATGATTTTTTCAAATATTCTGAAAGACAATTAATATTCGGAAACTGCGTTTTAGTCCTGTCAAATTCCATATTTCTGAATATAAATCTATCCAATATGTTCATATCTGGAGTGTAAGCAGGTTGTTTTATAAGTTTAATTTAAGGAAATCATCTTCAATGCCTACTAATTTAAAAGTTCTTATTCCTGTTTAGGTGAAATTGAGTTTTCACTTATAAATTCAATTGCAAAAATTGAAAATGACTCCGAAAAAAAAAAACGGCTGCATCTAACTATGTAACCCATCAAGTTATAATTTGTTTCGGTGGAAGTTTTAAAGTTGAACATAGGTTTTTTAAGTTTTTATTTTTTAGGGAGAATTATAATGGTTTATTTTTGCTTCTAATTAAGTGGTCTAAATTAAGAACCAACTTCCTTAATCTTCTCATAATCTATGGAGACCATGATCAACGCAAGTTATGTGAATCGTATTTCTATCAAGACAACGTAAGACAATCGCTGCTTTATCATATAGTGTTGCTTCTGTTACACAACAAAAATGTTCTCGTTCTACATCATTTGGCCATAACAATGTATGAAATAACTTCCAAATGATAAATGAAGTGTTTTCGAGAACATCGATTGTTAGCGTAAATTATTTTCTTCAGATGTTTCTGATAACATCCAAATAACAATATCAGCAAAGTAAGGTTCATCAATATCAGTAATTTTATCGATACCTTTTTGCCTGGACACTTCGTTTTCATATCAAAAATTGTTTACTGTCTTATAATTCAATAAAATTCCTCGGAAATTGTCAGTTTGGTGTAACTTTTTTAACAGATTTCTAAATTTTACATTTTTCAATTTTCTAAAATGGAATATAGATGTCAATATAAAAGCCTCGCAGGTAGCCACTTAAAATGGTGATAGACCATGTTGCGAAGGCTTATTTTTTAAATTGTGATTCATTTTCGATTCCACCACTGTGCTTCTGGCAACAAATTTATTATTGAATATTGGATTTTTTTTCATTTTTTCCCTTTGTACTTCTTTATATTGCATACGAAATATCTCCATCACTTGAAAATATATCCATGCCAAATTCGTTAACCACATTCTTTAAATTGACTTATTATTTTTGGTGTAATTTGTAATCTCTAAAAATAAATTCTGTTCACTATGAAAATTTAAAGAAATTATGACTTATGAAATGTTTTCTAAAACTAAATAATTTTAAATAAAATTTTAAAATTTAAATGATTATTCAGACATGAAAAGAAAAGAAATATTTACCTAAATCGATATTAGTTCATTTTTTCTGACTTTGTTATCGTAATATTTTGACATTATTTAGAAGTTAAAATTACAGTTAGGGTAAATAATCTTAACTTGCTTAGCAGAAGTTAGGGTTTTATAAAGATTGCATTAATAATAATTGTAAAAAAAAATAATTTTATTGAGAAAATCTTTTCAACCAATCACATCAAAGTGCTTAAATAAGTAAACAACATTATTGAATAAGAACCAATATTCCTTTAAAACAATATGTAAAATGATTTTTTAGAAATATTATATAAATTTTATGTGAACCTAGTTATTATTGATTCTTATCGTTTCTTCCAACTCAGGATTTAAAAATTAATATTTGAATAAATTTCTCAACAAAATTGTGTAAAATAAAATTACAGAGGTTAACGAAGTATTATTATAGTTTTTGAATTAGAAGTATGACACTTACATAATTAAAAATGTTAATTTAAAAAAAACAAAAAATTAATTGTGTAACATTTAATATAAAGAGTTTTATTTTCTAAATTGATTGGTATAATATAAATTATTGGAGAAAATTATATATTTTTCCACTTTATATTTTCAACACAATTAAAATATTTTCAAATATTTCATTTTTATATTTTCAAATATGAAAAATGTAAAGATTAAAACAAATAATTGAAAATAGCAGTTTAGAAATGTATTTTGACGAATATTTTTATTTGAAAAAAATAATTGAAAAATAAATGTTCTATAGCGATATCATGTATAGATATTTAAGGAATAAATTATTTAGTATCTTTCCTTAATTTTATTTTAACTCTAAAATTTTTATCAGTGTTGACAATTGGGGATTTACGTTTCTCCTAGTTGAGTAAACTGAGAACTTCGCTTTCGACAATCATTAAAAATTTCTGAGAAGATTAGATTTTATTCACCTCTAATAGGTTAGTACTATCATATTAAACTCAGAGAGAAATTTCTTTTATTCTTGGCAAGAATCTAAAGTAAACTTTCGAAACTTTATTTCATTATTCTTTCAGTTTTCTCAAATTTTGAAATATATTTCTGTCAAAAAAATTGTCAAAACTCTTCAAAAATTGTAAAAGAACTTGTGTCAGCAGGATTATTGTTTCAACGTCAGACAAAACACGATTGAAATTCTCAATGAAAATTTAAAAATTAAAATGCAATTTGTTTTATTACCCTAATTATAATAATAAATAAATATTGATAATTTTGAAATCTAACAAATATTTATTATTACTTCTTGTATTTGCCAAACCGAAGTTACTGTTTGAGCATTCGATGGAATCTGTGTTACAGAAAATCTGAAAATAATTTAATATTTTATTAATATTTATATATTTATTGTGATAAATTAATAATATTTGATATAAAGAAATGGTTAAATGGTTCAATAATACTGCGCAAAACTCAAATCAATTACGCACGATCATTATAAAATTTTGATCTTTGAATGTAAAAAATTCCAATGAAAAAACTGTCAATTCAAACAAATATATAAATTGGTTTTAAAGAAGAAACAAGTTAAACCTGCTGGTAATAAACATATTTAAAAATATAGAACATAAAAATCTGTTACGAACCAGAATTAACTCAACATAAATATTATAATTTCTCTGTCAAGTAGAATAAATCATAAAAGGTTTTCCGAATTTTCGCTTAGACAGTGAAAAAAAATAATGTGGCAAAACTAAAATAATACGGAAAAATCAAGGATCTCTTATTGCAATGGAGAAAGGTAAAAATACTATTGGGTTGAACTGTTATCATATCCAGTGGCTTTCACAGACTTATATTGGTCAAGTTCCAAAATTGTTTTTCAAATTAAAATATTTACCAAATATTAGATTGTCACATATGAAATGCCCGATTACGTAACAGGTAATAAAAAGAAATAAAAGTCCAAAAAAAAGTTTGATTTAATTGAAATATTCACCATTAGATTTCACACATTTTTTTCATCTAGAAATTAGTTTCAAAATGCCAATGGCATAAAAATCGGGTTCTCTGGATTCGATGAATTCTTATATGGTCTTTTTAGCAATATTCCCCCGGATTAGCAATAATTTCTTTATCCAAAAAATTATCTAAATGCTTAAAAAAATGATAATCTGTCGGAGATAATTCGAGCGAATATAGTGGATGTTTCAAAGTTTCAATTTTTAAGTCTAACAGCTTTTGCAACGTCTTCTTTGACACATGTGGTCTGGCAATATCATGCAAGAATAAGATTCCTTTCCTATTGAACAAAGAAGGTTATTTAATGAATAAAGCTTGATGCATTATTTCAATTTCGGAACAATATTTATCTGAGTTAATAGTTTCACCTTGTTCCAATAAAGAAAAATGTGTGACTCCAATATTTAAGTTAATTCTTTAGGAATTGTCTAAGAAATAAGTTTAAATACCTCAGAAAACTTGAATACAATGTTCCAAAATTTTATTTTAAAAAATCTTTTTGTTTTGTCAAAGTAAATTAAATCTTTTTTCAAGGACTGCCGTCGTAAATGTTGAAATAAAAATTTCATAAAATAAGGTTTTAAATTGTAACTATTAGGATCTAATATGATTTTTCGTCATTTTGAATAGTACAGGGTAAAATTTGATTTTGGAGCTCAGCAAAAAATATACCATATATTCAACTTACCTTGTTTTAAGAAATAAAATTTCCGAAATTTAATTTAATTGTTTTATTGTTTTAATAAGTCAATGTTATCGAGCTTAATTACAAAAAATTCAAATTTTAATAATGTTCTACATTGAAAAAAGAATGAAAATTGTTTTATTGATAGATGGAATTAGTCAAATTAATCAGACGAAATTTAGAACATTTGAAATGAAATGAGATAATAATAACTAGTATTATCTTCTCTCTTTTCCTTCATATTATTCTTTATCCGACGCATTGTATTGATGCTTGTATAAGTGCTTGAATAAGTATTTGAGGATCATTTCCCACTGTATAAACTTGACCCAATTCTACTAAGAAGAGATAAATATTTTCTTTTGAATTTGATCATCACCTCCAATGATGATCCGGTAAAAAAACTCCTTCTGATCGTGTGTTGCTCGATGTCTGTTAAGATTTTGAGGTCTAATTTATAAACGACTTTCTTTGATTTTTGTCTTCAGCCGATGTGGTATACAAGCACCCACTTTTGACTATACCCATTTAACTGCATGTGACAGAAGACTCTCATTGGATTTTCGTTCATTCTTTGAGAAAAATCTCTGCATATTTGACGGTCGGCTTCTTTTATGAGAACGATAAATTTATCATTGTCGAAATTTAATGACCGACCGACATGTGAAATTGAATTTGCCATTTTTAAATTGTACATTACACATTATTTAATAAAAATTAAGGTATCTTTAGAATAAAATTTAATTTAATTGATATATTAGGATGAGTCACTCAATCCAGCTTCTGCCAGTTGTTCCATCTTTTGTTGAAACCATTCCTTGTCTTTGGACACAAGATATTCTTGCTACCTTTTTTCACTTCTTATAAATCCTTAAAGGTATGCCTTTTCAGGAAATGTGCCATTTATTGAAAGAGATTAGAACCCGATGGTGAAAGGTCAGAGCTATAAGCTCAATGCGATAGAAACTGAACATGTTCAAATTCTTTAATTTTTCAAGTGCTTTCATAGCGATGTTCTGTCTGACATTATCTTGCTTTCGCTTTCTACTGACCAATAACTAGTATTTCTGTTTCAAATGCTCCATATTGTGTGCAATAGAATTATGCTTCTAATGTCTTATTTTTCTGAATTAATTTTAAGTGAATGACGCCTTCGAAATTCCACTAAACACACAATAACATCATTTTTTAGATCTTTTCTTTGTTTGGCAATAGTTTGGCAACATAGTCTATATTCAGTCCTTAGTGTATAAGATGAATTCTGAAGATACATTAACAAAAGTAGAAATAATTAATTGGTATAAAAACATTACTTTAGTCAACTTTAACATGGAACAAAGAAATTCCATCCATTTCATTTAAAAATTATATAATATATTATCATTAAAGCTTACGTCTTTCAAGCAGATCATTGCCAACGAACAGGAAAATAAAAATATAAAATATAATATTCAAACGAATTGAAAGTTTGGAAGGGAAAAACAAGATGAAAAGAATATTTCAGAAATCAGTCATGAACGAAATCGAGTCCATTCATTTATATCAAAATATATTTACCCGACATTGCCATTATTTGGGATAATAAAATTCATCAAACATTTATGCATCTGGATCAGAAAATAATAAAACGACATAAAGAGAGATATTATAACTTTTAATGTCACATAACGGTTATTTGTTAATCAGAGAGACCTGGTGGATTTTATTCTCCTATTCCGTTTTTCATTAGGCCTCCTTATTATTTATTATTGCAATTTCTCAACGTAATCGAAAGAAATGAAGACAAAATTTGACCATTCCCTCTGAAAAAATATGATTGGCATAATTTCAGAACAGAGAAGATACAATTTTTTTTTATTAAAAAACAAAAAATAATCTGCAATTAAATTAAAATCCGATTTTATATTTGTTCTGGTAAATGTTATTTAGAACGAAAATTATTTCAATCTCTGAAACAAGATTAACAATTGTTGAATAAAACTGAAGCAGCTATTTTTTTTCCACGGAATTTGTTTGTTTTTTTTTTATCTGATGGACTGAAAGAAATATTTTTTGATACCATTCTAAACAATAAAACTATGACAGGTTGAAGTTGGTCTGAGAATCCAAATTAGGCAAATGCTACGAATTGAGCTCCAGCTCAATAACGATTCTTTACAAAAGCACATAAAAGCCGAAATTAATGTTCAGTTATCAATAATTCAACATCCTCAGCCTGGCCATATCGCTTTATCAATCTGCAGCTGGAATATAAATCCCCACGATCTTTCTCCCTATCGCACTTTATCTCTCACTCTTTCCAATCTCTCGCCTATATTTACTATTTTATTTCACGTTTTTCATTTAATAACTATTTATAAAAAATTAAAAATAAATTTATTTATTTTTTTATTTTATTATTTTTATAATTATTATTATTTATTTTATGTTTTTTATTTATTATTATTATTAATTATTATTAATAATTATTCATTATTAGTTATTATGATTATTATTTTTTTTATTATTATTTATTTATTATTATTATTTATTATTATTATCTATTATTATTATTTATTATTATTATTATTATTATTATTTATTATTATTATTTATTATTATTTATAATTATTATTTATTATTATTATTTATTATTATAATTATTGTTATTATTATTATTTGTAAATGTTATTTGAAGCAACTCAAATGGCAGAATTAAATTCAAATAATTTCTGTCTGTTCTCGAGTACGATGTTGAGAGTCGAGATTTGCTTTTATGGCTGAATTGAAGACTATTATGATGATACAGTGCTTTATAGTTGGTCATTGTGTTAGTCAATTAGACACGGGGGTATTACTGTCATCATTAATTTGTAGAGACAGTTTCCACATAGGCTTTGAGATGAGGTACTGCTCGTTAATTATCATTATTGATGAGGAGGAGAATAATTGTAAGCAACAAACTTAACCAATTAACAACCACGAATATTTTTACTGAATTGTCGGATTTTATTGAGATTAGTTTTTTTTATTAAATCTTTAGGGATATTTGTACATTTCATAATGCAATTTTAATTTTCTCAATCTCTCCGAGTATCATATTGTAATTATAGTGCTTATACGTTTAATTTGATAAAAAATTTATAATTAATTAATTTTTTATTTTTTTATTGAAGTATTAAAAGAGGTTGTAGATTGTCATTTTATCTTTTTCATCGAACATATTATTCTTATTATCTTATTCCTTTTTTGATATTGATATGGATCTCTCATCTTTTTAGTTTTCTTTTATCCTCGGTGATGATTTTTCACAGATAGCTTTTTCGCTTTTATCGCTGCAATACAGCCGAAATAGAAGTTTTGTTTGTCTCGATTAAATGATTTAGGACAAACATTTATCAACATTTAAAATTTTCTCTAAGCTTTCAGACGATTCGAAATATTTTACTTGTCAAGTACTAAATCTTGTACATATCATTACGCTCTTTTTCTTAAAATCTCTTATTTACGAAAGCTTAGGATTTCTCAGTATTTAGGTTTTGTGGAAAAATCTAAAATTAAGATTTGAAACCTGTTAAGCTAAATTTGACATGTGATACCACTCAGAGCGTCAATTGTTTAAGTGTCCCAAGTTAATCGTTTGGCAACGAATCCAGATATTTTAGAATTAAATAGAAATAACAAATGTCGGATATAAATTTTATTGATTTGAATTTCAAATTTTCCGATGATTATTAGAATTATTTAAACAAATCAAAATGTTTTAAAAAAACAATTTCATTTTATTACTAATGTTGTAGATAATGAGAAAACAGTGATCATTTTCAAGCTTAGAGTACAAATTGAAATCCAATGCTGAAAAAATTATTACACAGTTGGATTTAAATCCACTGATAATTTTCACTTTATATATAAGATTCTAAGGTGATTGACGTGTTTACTTACGTTTTCTGCTCGTAAACTGTAAAGAAGTCCAACGAAATGGATCAGTTCAATTCACCGTTTTTTCCTACCTCTACCAGGCGCTGGGAAATGTCTCTAAAGTTCTTTTTAATTGCTGCCAGCGTCAAAAGATATCAGTGCAAATCCTAAGGTTATTTTCTTTTAGCTAACTATAGACATGTTGATTAACTTAATGAATGATTTGTTATTTAGAATGGATAAATTATGTTAAACAGAGGAAATTAAATTAAATTACAAAAACAATTAATTGTTCTAAAATAAAAATTAATCTGTAAATTGAATTCAATTAGACAATTATCCGTGATGCTTGCTAATTGTCGTAGAGACGAAGGGATTGAACTACTAAAGGGAAGCACTCACGATATCAAAAGAATGCTCATAGAAACAAATTAATGTAATACAGATTCCCTATTATTATGAACAATGGAGTATGGAATTGGAAATTCTACTCTCCCTAGCTTCATCGCCGTGTCTTAAAATATTGTTATCAAGGAAAACTGGTAAGAATAGTTGCAAAAGCTTACCGCTGAATTTACGAAAAGGCAATATCACTTTCACTGTGGATTGACATAGTCAGTGATGATGATGATAATAATAATGGTTAGTTAATGAAATCTCTAACATCCTACGTCGCCGAAGTTTTCCTATTTTTATACGAAATGCAGTCCAGCGAAATAAATCAGATTAAAGTAAGAAACATATTTCTTTAAGTCTACTAACCATTTTATAATATAGGATATTATTAATAATAATTGAAAAAATTCTTATTGCAGATTACGACAGAAATACCAAAAACTCAAAACTGTTTTCATTCAGTTTGTTCTACGAAATTGATATTTTACGAGTTAGCTTCTCATAGAATGTAATAGTTTCTGTGTTATACCCAGAAAATCGAAAGGAAAGATAAATCTCTCAATATACGTCATAAGGCAAAAAAGTACTTACACTCTAAGAGAATTAATGAAGTTAGTTCCAAAAAAAATTTTACATTGATGCATTTTTTCCACCGGTCAATCATTCCATTGAAGTCTGTTTCAAAGAAATTTTGATGCTTCTGTGTGAGGAACTTCTTCACATTATCCTTCATGTCATCCTTTGAAACAATTATTTGTCATCTCTTATCTTTGTTTGATGATTGGACAACCAAAAATCACTTGATGCAAGATCTGGACTACATATCACACTGCAGAACCTCAGCTTTTTTTTATTACATTTATGTCTTATTTTTTTCTTGGATGTGTGAGTAAGAGTGTTGTCATGGAGTAATAGAAACTCTTAGCTAGGTGGTTTGAGTTGAATAATTTGGGTTTAAAGTATGATATTACTGTAGTAATCCGAATTTAAGATTTCTTCAAAAAAACCAAGCTTCAAGATGTCATTTTTTATCCCCAAAGATGTTTAACATGACATACAGGGTGTGTGCGATATTTTCGGAAATAAAATGAAAGAAGAAAAACAAGTATAGCCTTTTTATTATTTATTATATAAATGTAAATCTTTCATTGATTAGATAGTTCAAAGCATATTTAAAGGTTCATTCAATAAAACTTCCT
>JBBMKC010253805.1:0-10205 GCA_037834085.1 Bipalium vagum | reverse complement strand
GTTGACACATAAGAATGCATATGTAAACGTTCTTGATAATCAGAATACTTATGAAAATATAAAAATAATAATTAAATGTTCAATTCTGTAGATTAAAAAGGGATATTATATTATATTATCATTATACAGTGGGGAACATATTGATACGAATACCAATATTTTTTAATAAAAATAGCTGATGAAAATTTTTGATGAAAAAATTTATGATTTTTATATGGTATGGCAAGCATTAAACATCACAAGACAAAAGAAATTCATACTTTAATAAATATTTCAATATTTTTTGACGTTTTTGTCAAAAATAGTCAAAATCAATATTGCAAAATTATAGGAATAGTAAGGAAAAAAACAATTTAAACGATAAATATTTATTAAAATAAAACATCTAATAACTTTTACAAGCACCATGTCTATGAACAATCTCAAAAATTCGATTATGACATTTTGAAACATTTTCATAGGTATTGGTTAAAGTTTTCAATTAGCAAAAACAGCATTTCGCATAAATCCTCATCAATTATCGTAATCTGTGCTCTTAAAATAATTGCTGAGAGTATCTTGGTCTAGATTGTTCCAGGTGCGAGTGATGGTTTGTTTCAGCTCATCCTTCGTCGAAAACTGCATATTATTGTTATATACAGCTCTTGTAATAAATCCTCATACGTTTTCGATGAGATTTAAGTCTGTATTCGGTTAATAATTTTGGTGGTTAACCAGTCCGTAGTGATTTTACTGACATGGACTAATGTATTGTCTTGTTGAAAGACGAAGCCCATGTCAGGATATTGCCTAATGACGGACAATCATTTATATATAATATATACGATGGCATAATGATGGATAAAGTATTTATCAATTTATTAAAAATCTGAAGTCTGGTAATTTTATTATTTTCCAAGCACTTCGATTTATTTCTATAAATTACGATGTTAAGTGATTTTGGAAGAACATTCAATTTATTTGATTTTTGTCAGATATTTTAAAAAGTCTCAACATTAATATATTATATGTACTATTAACAGTGGTAGTAAGCATTAACTGATGACAATATTGGATAGTTGAAAAAGTTTTGTATTTCATAGAAATATAAAAATGTAATATTGTAGAAAGAGTCTAATAAGGTATTTATTTAAACTACATGTGCGCCATTCACAATGTAATCTTTGCCATTTTTCAGACAGAGTTATTATTCCATTTTAAAATTTTTTTTTGACGAAAATTTATACTAAATATTCTTTAAATTCCTGGTGAAAGTTACCCCAACAAGAGTTTTACAGATATCTAAATAAATGGCAATCTGATGGTAGCAGATCCGGGTTGTGAATTTTTACTATTTTTTAGTCAAATTCGTTCAAACTTTACCAGGAATTCAAGGATGTGTCACATTGTCGTGCTGAAACACAATGGTCTACACGTTTATCTAATTTGATGTGGTTTTCCAATTGTTTGCTTTAGTAATGTTAATTGATCACAATACAGATCAAAATCAATCTTTTTTGTACATCATTTCATATTAAATAATTCCTTTCCAATCCCATTAGGCGCAACATAATTTAATTTGATGTCAATCTCTGTTTTGCTAATGTTTGTGGAGCTTCTCTGTGATGAATATGATTCAGTTCATATATTATTGACATAATTAATCAATTTTTCTTCTATCTTGCTTAGTTACAATTGCACAGTTATTATTGTAATAAAATTTTAAAAGATATCGAATTTCTAATTTTGATGTTTGCATTAGTACTTAAAAAGTTCACAATTTAAGAAAACGTACCAACTTTTAGAAAAGATTCACCCTTACTTTACAATAAGATAGTATTTAAACAAATTCTTTATTTTCCTATTTTAACAAAACAGTAACATTTAATTAAGTATAATGTTCAATTTCCATGTTTATATGAAATACAAAAAACTTGTTCTCCCATCCGATATATCAATAACATAATTGCATTATAGTAACCTTGAGTGGAGAAGCATAACTCCGCTATTTGTTTTTCGCTTTCTCAATTTAAGAGAGTAAATAGAGAGAGTAACGTTGTAAAACTGTGTGGTATAATTGTATTATCACCTTTATTAATAATCATTTATTATAATAATATTTTATTTTTTGAATAAAGAAGTTTATGCAATTTGTGTTGTTACAATATCAGATTTACTGCTTAAGAGGTTTTTATTTATCTTTTTAAAAGTTTATACAACATTTAACATACGTATATATACGTACAAATAAATTCTGTACTATAAACTATTGAAATCAGGAGAAGCAATTACTCCTCAGTAGGTATAAACATGAAATAATGTAGTTAGGTCCTGAAATCTGGGTAAAACGAATAGAATAGGCTACCAGAATTAATATTGGTAAATGACACTGCTTTATATCATGTTACAAAATTGTTACGAATAAATTATAAGAGTTAGGATTAATATTAATTAGTCGGCTTAGACCCTTATTTTATCAGAAAGGTGAGACAAATTTTTATAAAAATTTACTCTGAGTTTTTAAAATGTTTTTTCAGTTTTAAAATGAAAAAACGACGGACTTGTATTTGTACACTTTAATAATTATCTGTAATAACATAATCTGATAGAGGCAATATTGTAAAACTTTAATATTAAATATGAATTCTGTTACAGTAAATATTTTGTGAATATATCAAAGAACCAAAAAAATTTACTTACCTTTTTTCTTTTTGTTTTACCTCATTTACCATAACAATCTTATGTAAGATCAAAAAAGTCCTGTTGACAAAACAGAGGTATAAATTCAAGGTACTGCTACAGATATATCACTGTCAGGGTGCATCTTATGATGATTATCATTTGGAATATGAATTATAATAAAATAACTTATATTACATATTATAAATATAATATATAATATTATTAAAAATAAAAATATTTTAGTAAAAATTATCATTTTAATGAAAAAATTATATTTGGCTCATTTTATTTTTTAAGCGTGAATTAAAGAGAAAGAGATTTTCATCTTCTTCCAGTTTTAATATCATTCACAGATTTCAATAAAAAATTAAATTATTTTATTAGTTATTTAGATTTGTCCGAAACCCCAAACGTTTAGGTAGAACACCAACATCTGCTTCGTCATATTTGGAGAGAAATGATTTAAAAGATAAAATATCCTCAACAATTTCTTTTGCATAAAGCATAACAGTTACAGCAGTAAAGATTTTTTACTCTATTTGCTACCACTACACCTACCAATTGTTTTGCAGAGAACTGTTTAGGAAAAGGAATAATTTCATTTAAATTTTATTATTCCAGAAATTAAACTGATGGATATTATATAAAAATTTCTTTGAATGGAGATATTGATTTTAAAAATCTAATTTTATACACTTTTCCATAGAATCATGTACAGAAGAATTGAAGATGCCCAAACATTGAGTGATAAAAGTAAGGTTCTTATCTATATATAGACCAAAATATATCTATTATGTTGTAACGTATTTTTTGTGTTTTTTTATTAATTAATGCTCCTTATTTACGATATCATATTTATTTGATGCCAAATAAATTTATTTGACAATCCGTTTTTGGTCAAAAGTGTATGGTAAAGTTTTTTATGTCACTTAATATTATTTAAATTTGACAGCTTCGAAATGCAGTGTCAAATTGATCAAAAACACAATGTTCCGCAAGCTATTATTATTTTATTTTAATCTAGGTCATAAAGTTGCAAAAGCGTTCCAAAAAATTTTAAATGTGTGCGGAAAACATATTTTGGCCTAGACTATTTCAAAATAGTGCTAAGATAAGCTCAAAAATGACACATTCAACCTTCAAGACACTCCACATACCGAACAGCCATCCAATTTCGATGATGACCATTTGATCGCATTTCTAAAAATATATGGTGGTCAGATATCGTGAGATTTGTCTCACAGGAGGAACAGCAATCCATTGACAGTCTTCTGTCACATAAAATCAATTTAGTACAGTCAAAAACTGGGTGCTTGTGTGTCATATTGGCTGAACGAAAAAATCAAAGAAATTCGTTTAAAAATTGAAACTCAAAATCTTGACAGACACCGAGTAACACGAGGCCTCAAGAAACGGTTTCTTTATCGAATCATTATGGAAGCTGAGAAATGGTTTTTGTATACAAACCTAAAGCATATGAAAGAGAGATTGGGTCTTGCTTGCACAGATTTATTCAAGAGTTGTATTTCAAGAAATTAATCATGGTCTCTGTTTGGTGGAATTAGGTCAGTGTCACACCAGAGTGTCAAAAGGCACTTACACATGAATCAATTGCATTGAGTAAAAAGCATTATGAAAGAGAAAAGGCAGAATAACTGAGCCAAAGTCCTTTTGCTTCATGATAATGCGAAACCAAATACATTAAACATTATTAAAACCACCTTCCAAGAGATCGACTATGAGATTGCTTAACTCCAACCTATTCTTCAGACTTTGAGCCACCATATTTCTATCCTTTCCGCTCACTATCTAACCAATTGAAATGAATTACTACTGAGGAGGAGGAAGACCTTTAAAGTGGTTGATCAATTTCTTTCTGAGTAAATGTAGTGATTTGTGAAATAAATATTTCGAAAAATTGATGGAAACACTGGAGAAAGTACTAAATACTAATAGCAGTGATAACGGAAATTACATTATTGATTAAAATTTCATTATTACTTTGCAGTATTTGTAAACAAAATGTTTTATTGCTTATAAAAAATATTCAATATCAATTATCGTTTATTTTTCACTATTATAAATTTAAAAAACATTTTTATTTTGAGCCTAAATATAATAATTAGTGTTTCGAAAGGAATATATTTTTGTGATCCATTAACTGGCTAAAATATAAAATAATAATTTTATTATTATTATTATTATTATTATTATTATATAATTATTATTAGTGATAACCGAAAAATCTATTTATATACAAAAGTAATAATTGTTAATTATTTTATTTTCTTCAATAAAGTTATTTCATTACTGTACACATTTGGCACAAAAGTGTTTATTTTGCAGCACTGATAATTTGAAATGTCACCGTATTTGCAGAATCAACAACGAATAAAACAAATACGAATGATAATCAACATCACCATCGAAACAATAATCAGGAATCAACAGGAGCATCAACCTCTGCAGGAGTTTCATCCATTGTAGACAGTCTCCATAATATGGGTAAGCATAACTTTTATTACAATTCAGCTATTATTAACATTATTGACTATGGACAAATTCAAAAAAAAATTAGATGAACAATGGAAAAAATTGAGTAAGGCTTTGTAAAGAGAAACTTTGACAATTGTTTTTTGGATTGGATGTTCTTAAGAACCCATTACTATTTTAAGGGGAAATTGTTTTGGTAGTTTTATTTCGTGATAATTTTTATTTTTTTTGTTCTTTTTAAAATTAATTTTGGGTTTGAATGATTTTTTTGGTTTTTCATTACATTGAAAAGATATTGAGAGGATCTAGCTAATTTATTTTCCCCGTCTAAGCACTGTTTCAATTCCTTTTAAAATTAAATAAGAAAAGTCATTAAAACAAAATATATGTTATCAAGAAGAATGAAATTTTATGTGAACAAAATTGACAGTGTATTTTATTTTGTAAATTGTTTCATTTAATTCCTTTAGGGGTATTATCTCAAGTTGTTTTTGTACCAATTGTCCCTATAATAATTTGTTTTAATTATTTTTGGTCTTGTATTTCACATTGTTTCACTTCAGAATGTCATCTTTCACAGTCGAGTGACATTAAGAGCAGTAAAATATTTTAATTCCTTACAAAATTTAATTTGTTTTTTCAACAGAAATTTATTATTTGTTTTAATGTTCATTTTTAAATTTAATTAAATTGTTATTTTTTTGTCACATTTACTTAAAATATTTTATTAAAAATATATAATTTTTATTTTAACTTAAACTTTTTATTTGAGGTTCGTTCTTCTTTTTATTATTTTTATCACTTTTTGATTATATTAAGTTGAGGGAAAAATGTTGTCGCTTTTTCATATACTAACTTTAAAGTAAAAATATTTTAAAATATCGATTAATATTTTTATATTTATTGATAAATAATAATAAGATAGATAAGACTATTAAATAAAAACTTTTTTTATTATTTGAGGTTTGTTTCAAGTATACAAAATGCAATTAACAGATAATGATAACGGCGCAAATTAGAACTTGCTTACTTTGTGAATATAAGGTAAAGAAAAATGCATATTTTGATCTATTTTTATTATTATTAATATTAAAACTTTTTCATTCAAATCTTTAATTCCCGGTTTTTAATTTATAAATAATTTAAATATGATTAAATTTTTATCGAGTTTTAAAATATACTTGGAAAAGCTGCCTCTTAGTAATGTTAAATGAAACTTATTCGATATTTGAACTTTTTTCAGATCAGTTAAAAAATTCAGGTCATATACATTCAAAGCTTCAAAAGAAAGGAAATCTTGTGACTTTTTATCGAAATGGAGATCAGCATTACAAAGGAGTTACCATGTCAATTAGTCAAAAGTGGTTCATAACGCTGGAAACCTTAATTTTATATCTTAATAATAAAATATCCACTCCAACGGGAATAAAATATATCTTTCTATTATCCAGTAAAGAACAAGTAAAAGATGTCACGGATTTTAAGCCGGGTGAATCTTACATAGTGTCAAGTGTGAAAAAAGTGATCAGTAACGTTAAATACGGAGAGAGTCCTGAATACTTTTGGAAAAACAAACCAGTAAGCGCGGGGAAAATTAGAAAGCATGAGAAGTATTTATTTATCAAGAATTATGAAGAAATCAAGCAAAACCGATTGTCTCAGCTGCTTGAAAGAGATTCCAAGAAGCAAAGAAATCATGTAAAGAAAAAGATTGAAAGGAAAATTATTATAATAAGTAATACACACAGACAATCGTTATATGTACTTAACATCAACAGGGAACAGAAGGTTAAGCTTAAGGAACTTCTTGACGACATATCAGACTCATTAGAACTCTCTAATCCTCCGATTCAGAATTTATACACTTCATCAATTCCTCGGAAAAAGGTTTTTCTTTTATTTCTAATGTAATATAATGTCATGTTTTAGGTTTTAAACTATGAACAACTGTTCCGAGAATATCTCCATGAAGAAAGATTTATAGCATGTGGTTCTGAGCTGTTTCCTACAGAAGTTAAAGGAGCCACTCAAAGTCTGAAAAGTAACGAAAATGATTTCCACAGTTTAGAGTACTCAGATTACAATGAAGGAAAGTCGTCGAATTCCCAGGAATCGAAATCAACTCAAATTAATAAAAGTAAAATCATTTTTACCCATCAGTTTGAATTAAGCAGCTAAATTCTGTGATCGAGTATGATTAACAAAATATCTATGAACTGTTCAACCAACATTATTGTTGGTTACCCTGAGATTTTAACTAATTAATAATTTAAAGATTATTATAAAGTAATAGTTACTGGGGTCAGATACCCATTGTATATTTGATGCGATATTTTATTATCGCCATTTTTTGGATACTAACTTAGTTAACACAGTCGACACTCGATTTATCGACGGTTTTGCTTGGTTTTGACGAAGACTAGTAAAAATCCCGATAAAAATAATTCGATATAACAAAAGATCTGTATTGTGGCACCTGTATTTAAAGATAAATTTTTTATAATTCAAATAAAATTTCCCTTTATTTTATATAACGGAAATTAAATTTTTTACAATTTGAATCAATAGAAAATTAAATCAAAATAATGAAATTGTTTAAATATGAAAATATTTTAAAAGCTTTGATTGGTCAGGCTTCGTTAGTTAATTTTTTTCAAATTATTGAAATTTTCTCTTCACACGATGGCACTTTCATCATTTTTTGGAGTATCAGTTCTATTCAACAAGAACCTTCAAAATCAAAACGACATTAGTGGGCCATAAGTGAAACGATTTAATTTATTTACGATTTAATTATAAGCATTTGAAGAAATAACACTAGTTTACTAGTTTTAAAGTTTCATTTAAAAGACGATGCAAAATGTCGAATATGTTAAATCGTAGCTATTTTATTGACAGTTCTAGACTGAATTTATCGTTATTTTTATAACATCAAGAAAGTTTATCATCTTAAAGGATGTTGAGATAGGATCAATGATTGGAGAGATCAGAAAAACAAATTTCGCTATTAACGTTATTTTGTGCTAAATTATCAATACTGTTGCCAGTTTTAATTTTTTTGGCAGTATATTTGGATTTTTTTCAAAGCTGATTAATGAATTTTCTTTGCAAATCGCATAACACTGTTATATAAGTGGTATGGATAAAAACTCTTTACAATCGTACAGAGATGTGATTAATACCAAAAGGAAACTTTATTTAAAACAAATAAAATATAAAGGTAAGCATCACAGAATCATTTTTCTAAATACTCGCTTTCTGCTTTCCTGAGCTTCGTTTATCGATTTACTCATAAAAACTTATTTTGAAGATGCGTTTTTTAATTGAAAATTTTTTTTGGAATATTTTTATGAAGTTCTTGGAATTTCATCAATGATTAAACATGAAGTTTTGAGAGCTATGCCAAGGATAGAGCTTTTGATTTTTAGATTTCCATCGTTATTTCTCACAGAATTAACATTGGCATAACACTAATTTTTTTCTTGGCATATTTGTATTCGCCTTATTTGCATCTGTTGTCAGAAAACGTTTGAAAAATCATCTTCATAAATTTCTGATTCCAATGATGTTGATTATCTTCAGTACAATCTTCCCACTTAAATTAATTATAGTAAGCAATTCTCTCTGGGTAATCCATCTCTTTTTCACAATAATTTTTTCGATTTGTTCTCACCAATTTCGTATGGGTGTCCACTTCTTTCTTTATCAAACACATTGTTCCTACCAGAAGAAAACTCTCATCTAATTATAAATAGTTTTGCATGCAGCTAATAGAGAATGTTCTTTCTTCCTTCCTTCCTCATCAACTCATAAACAAAAAAACGAATAGCACTGCATAATTCTAATTGGCAATAAACTCTTTATGAAAACGCCGTAAATAATGTCATCAAACGGTTATCATTTAAAACAAATTCAATAATATTTTATTATATATACGTAGTAATTGTTTAATTTAGTAAATTTCATAAACTTTTTGATTTCTTTACGAGTCTAAGAAATTCTTATGCACACCAGGTGTGCATTCAGATATTCAGTGTAAATCATTTTATTTTGAAGTTTTTTTAAAAGGTAAAATATTTTTCTGATGACCAACCAATACTAATTTTAAGGTTATTGTTTTTAATTTTTAGTGAGATTTTTATTTATCTTTAATAATAAAGGATAAGGCCATATTACAAATATAATAATATGGTTTCAGATTACGAATATCACTTGATCACAAAGTTGAAGAAAAGAAAATAAATGATTTCAATATTTCTAAATTCAATTTAGGGTGAGCAGAAAAATTATCAAGAATAAGAGCACTTTTTAAATTTTTAAGTTGAGTTCTTTATCCCATTTCCTAACCCAACTTTCAAAAATAAGTGATGACATCCATGCTTTACTATTACTAAAATAATCAATAGATACACGTTTCACTGGTCGACAGCAAATTGTCTTCTTATGTTTACCAATGACCGAGAGTAGTCGTTTATCATACGTACACAGGGTAAGACTATTATTTGATCTTTGAATATTTTAGATCCGGTCAATTGGCTTTCTTTGAAACATGTGAATCATTCGACAAAGCTAGACCAATTCGTTGGATCTAGAGTATCACAACTACCCTTTTCTCCGATATTTTTGTAGACAATATTATAACGTATTTTCCACCTTTCAAGCCAACCAATGGTATCCACAAAATTTTTGAATTCTAGTTATTGGGTAGTTGCATTAATTCTCGCTGTTTTTTAAAGAAAATAAAAAAGTTATATAAAAACTCAATATACATTTATTTTTACATGAGATGTCAAGCAAAATATTGTCCATTATTCTTTACAACATTTTTCCATTTTTCAGGCAACATATGTATTCCACGATAAAAAAATTCTTCTTTTTTGAAATTTTTCAACCAGTCAAGCCACTGCTTAACATCTTCATCATTAAAGAAGCGCTGTTCAGAAAGTCCTTGCTGCATTGAGCGGAAAAGGTGGAAATCACATGGTGCGATGTCTGGTGAATATGGCGGGTGAGGTAAAACTTCCCATCCAAATTCTGCAATCGTGTCTTTC
>JBBMKC010253796.1:0-10205 GCA_037834085.1 Bipalium vagum | reverse complement strand
ATGATGAGCTTTGGAGAATCAGCCTCCATAAGCTCTTGCTCTTTTTCCTTAAAATTGTTGTTGGCTGGTGCTGGGACCTCCTTTTCTATGGATCCCAACAATTTCTACGTTCTCCATTTTGTGAATTAATTTTTGGTTTCAATTTTTTGATTAGTATTTAGTCAAATTTTTCCCTTTATTATCAAAGTTGCTAATTAATATACACAAAATTAATTTTTATTTGAATATTTTTTACTGTCTCTATTTAAAACCTACCATGCGTGATCGGCTTTTTTGTGAATGCTTGATAATTCGTGTTTGAGGCGGCACTGTGCCTCCATTTTGTATAGATGACCACATTATGACTATAAAAATTTTACGCGATATCAGCTTACATTGGTCTTGGAATTACTGTTTTGATATTTTAAAAATTCTTCATCTTCTTAGTTACATAGATAAATAATAAAATCTTTCCGTTTATAGTTTACAATATTTTTCTTTTAAAGCTCTTGAATCAACCTGAATAAGGAATTTTAATAATTTTCGTATATTCACTTTTTTCTTTTTATTTCTTTACATTAGATTCTGTGTTATTCATAAGCTTATCAACAACTTATCAATAATATCTTATATAAATTTCAATTTCATACAAAGAGAAGTTACAATCACTTCTAAACTCGAATTAGTGAGCATTCCTAAAAAAGTATATATAGTTAAAAAAATTTCTTCTAAATTGAAAGAAAATTAGTCAGAAATAATCATAACAAAAATAAATTGTATCACTGAAAACTTCAATTAATTAATTTTAAAGATAATACAAATAATAATAGTATACTTCAACTAAATACATTAAAAAAATAATTGGGTCTAATAAAGTCTTCGTTATTTTGTATTGATTTATTAAGAAAAAACTTGAAAGTCTTAATGATTTAGAAAAAAGAAATATATTTGTTTTAATTATTCAAAAAAATATTTTTATGAGTTGAAATTATAGGAAAACATTTCAGATAATAATCAATAATTTTGATCCTTGATCTTTTTTATTTTCATAAAAGAATAAATGCAACGCAAACCAAAAAGAAAGTGCAAAAAGTTAACGAACATGTCACAACTGGTTTAAAAGGTTCCCGGTCGGTTTTACAACGCGGGAAGATGGGGAATGTTCATGGAGACCATTGTTGACAGAGACTTAATTTGTTGTGTGAGTAATTAAACTGATTTCTAATTTTTAAAATTTTAATTAATTGTAAATTTAATTTTAATATTTATTTTAAGATAATTTTTATTAAAATGAATCTTGATATTTAATGTCACAATATATTAATTTATTAAGAATGGAAGATTTGTTTAAGTATTATATTTTAAAAAGGCATTCAAAATATATTGTTCTAAGTATGACTGATTTAGTTAACAGCAGTTAACATATCGAAATTTTGACCAATGGAAATCCATTGGGCGTATAATCAATATATCTCAAAAGTCCATTTAAAACAATTTGCTTAATATGGGTTATCTGCCTCGTTACGATATTTGAGTGCCACACCATTTACATAAAAAATTAGTCGATCGAATATCAATATCAATATATCAGACTCAATAGAATAATTAGGGATGACGAAAAATAGGTCTTATATAATAATTTCTAGTTCAAAAGATATTGGAGGAAACGTGGTAAACACTCACAAACCACGACAGTGAATAAATTTAACCCATTAAAGGTATCGCTGTGTATTGCTGGAGGAGTGGAGAGGAATCATATATTATGAGTTTATTAAACAACATGGAAAAACCGATTCCAGTAAGTACTGCAGCCAGATGGATAATTTGAAGGCAACAATCTAGGAAAAGTGACCGGGATTGAGCAATAAATATGATGTAATCTTTCAACAAGATATCACGAGACCACGTATTTCTTTAAAGACTCCACAAAAGTTATTGCAATTTGGTTTGGATGTCTTGTCACATGCAGCTTACTCATCAGATCTGACACCGAAAAAATTTTATTTATTATGATCATTACAGAATTTTCTTTATGGAAAAAAATTCAGTTATTTAGAGGTTTGCTAAAAGCACCTGAATGAATTTATCGATCCTAAAACCAGAGAAATTCTGAAAGGATGGGATTTTTATATTACCTGACAGATTGTCAAAATTAGCTAAATTAACTGGTACATTATTGTAGAATTACATTTTTTATAATAATAAAAAATCAACTTTGAAACTCAAAAATACGAGGACTACTCAACCCAATAAATAATAAGTTAAAATTCGGAAATGTTTTTATATTTTTATTTAGTAATTCTATAAGGACAGTATATTAAAATAAAAATTTCTAAATGATTTAAATATTAAATTTTTAAAATATGACTCAAAAAATTACAATTAAATAGTAATAATTCATAAAAAAGTAAAGGGATATATCAAAATTAGAATAAAATCATATTTTACCAATATAAGTAAGCATTATAAATTAAAATATAATAAAGCTTAAATTAAAAACTTACGTAATAATTGAAACGAATTAATAAATAAATGGAAAACAGTCGTTTGTCTAGTGACTTTACAAAGACAGTTTTGTTAAAATGTTATTGGCAGCAACACATTTTGTTTGAATTGACTAACAAAATTTCATTATTTCTTATCATCAAATGCTCCTGTATAAAACACCAGCAATGTAACTATTTCTCCTGTTCAGTCCATACACAAAAGGAAATATCTTGAAATGTTCTCCGATGGCAAAAGATATCCAATTTTATTATTTCTTTTCAATTTAACTCATTTCTTATTCAAACTTTGATAATGACGTTTTGTTTTCTTAAAGTTTTATCAAAAATTATTTTTCTGTATAAACAACTTCTGATTAAGTTACCAAATAAAGATTTTCCTTTGATATAATATTGAATATTTTAAAAATAAAAAATTATATTTTAATTTTTTTCAATAATTAAGATTTCATGGTAAAGCCTTGGTTTTATATTTTGGTAAAATGAAAATATTTGAGAAAATAAAATCTGATAATGCATAAATTAAAAATTATATCGTTTTCAATTCATTTTTGAATATTTTACAGGTGACATTTTAGTTTGATTATTGTCCGAAACGACGAAAAGGCGGATATTTATTGTCAAATTTAAATGTGAATAATTGAGATTTTCATTATTACAATTGGAAATTTTTTATAATAATTAAAAATAAGGTTAGATAAAATTAAAATTATCAAATTTATATTAATAATTTACTGAGTATTTAAAATTTTAGATTTAATGTGAGGTTTAATAGAAACAAAAAAATAAAAAATTCTCAAAATGATTAAGTGTTCACTTTCATTTTTTTTATTCAAGGATTCATTTATCCAGATCTTTAAATAAAATAAATCAAAATAAAAATTTATTTTAAATACAATTAGTTAATAATGTTAATATTCAAATAAATATTAACCAAACGGAATTTAATTCTGACTCGAAATTCAAAATAATGGTTCGTTCAAATCAATTTATTCACCACAAAAGAAAAATCACTTCATAATAATATCACTTTGAATCAAGTCGATTTTGTCCAAGTTCTCGGCTGAATTCTTATTTTTTTCTGTTCGAATTTGTTCTATTGCTTCAATTTTATTTTGACTGTGGAGAATCTGGTAGTTGCTTATATACTCTCCAATTTTCCTCCATTGTTAAATCACTAATCATACCAGGGATAACTTCCCTCTTCTGACTTTGCCTACTCAGAAACCCGGAGCTTTTAATTTTGAGAGCTCGACCCGACCTTTTTACCTGAGCTGAATATTGACTCTGTAGCTGCTCTCATACAGGAGATTTAATAGTGAATTATACTTTACTAGTTATAAGGGCTTTATTACTTTAAAAATTGCAAAAATTCATGATATTGATAACTCTAAAGGTTCTATTAGATAGCTTTAAAATTTCAATCTATACATGATTTAAAATTAAGATAGCATGGTGAGTCTCATACAACAAAAACAGTAGAATACAATGAATTTTTAAATATGCTCACCAAATAAAATTTTTCCATGTCTATAACGCTGACTAGATGGGTATGTTATATACACTCATATCTTCCAAAACCATTTGTAAAAATTTTATAAATGAATATTAAATAATAAAGGACCGGGTTTCAGTGTTTTCCAGTACAAATATGACTGATACACTTAAGCACAAGCCTCTGGTAATTGAAAAGTTTGCAAAACCATACATTTTTAAAAAATTTTCATAAAAGTCATTTGTTAAGTATAATAACTCAACAGAAGCATGGATGACTGCATCGATATTTAATAAATGGTTATTAGAATAGAAGTTGATTACAATCAAGACCCAACGACTGATCGGGATAGAAAGAGATCCAAACAAATTTACCCTTACCCCTGAATCTCAACTTATGAGAGCTTATGAGTAGTAAGATTTGAACAGGACTACCAATCTGTAGCTTTTTATCCCATCATGGGTGGATAGAGCGCCAATGAGTACAGTGCGTAGGATAGAAGAAAGTATTGACGTTTCATAACGGTTTCTAGGTAATAAAGACTTTGTAGACTAACTTCTGAATCGGAGACTCCTCTTCTATCGGTTATCCCAATGGATGTGGATCAATGGATTTAACATGTATTAACATGGATTTTAACATAATTATCTTTTGCACAGAATTTTCATCTTGTCTTATCATCGCGTTCAAAAAAATATATTTGCTATATTTATTAAATTTCACAGAGATGTTGGAAAACAATCAGTAAATTTCTCCGAGCTTCATGAAATGAAGATGAAAACCTAAATGACGACCAAAATCAATGCCTGTCTGATGATGCTGCTGAAAATGTCGACGACTGCGATGATGACCTGCACCAAAATGAAGATGAAGCAAAGCCATAATAGGCGCACATTTATATGAAAACGATTAGGTTCGTGAAAGAAAAAACTTGTTTTAAATAAAATTTTATACGTTCGAATCCCAGTATATCCGAATAATTTTCAACTAACACCATCTAACAACTCAGGGGTGACACTTTTTACCACTATGAATTTTACTACTTTTCTATCTTGACCAGAGCTGACCTCTAAATTTATTGACCCCTATGTATCTAAATAAATGTCGTTTATACATCTTAGTTTTTCACATACTGTTAACATCTGTCAGTTTCTGGGCAATTTTCATACTCATTACATTAATTCATACTCCCGTATCTAATAGAATATTCAATTACAAATCCTGCACTCTTACTCTACACTTGGGCGTCCTTGCATTCTGTCCTACGAAATAACTGTCTCGTCACTTTCTGCAATCGCATCCACTTGATTACAATCTTCAATCTCAAACTTTTTCTTTAAAATTCTTCTCACATGCAATCTCCTTCCGATATCACATCAATATTTTCACTAATCGCATTATATCTATATATCAGTGACGACGTCCTGGTCAAAGATACGGAGGTCCATTTTGAATCCGAAGGAAGATGCATTAGAAATATATCAGAAACTTAAAAGTTACATAAGTTAAGTTACATAAATAAGAGGTTAAGAATTATTAAATATTTATAAAACTTTGATTAACAGAAACAGGTGAAACTCGAGTAAATACAAAATATAATGATGAAAATATTTATAAGTGTAACATAATTTCACGTGCCATAAAAAATTTCATTTGCTACCTCTGGTACTCGTTTTTATAGGTTCGTCACCACTGATCTATTCTATTTCTTTAATTGATTTAAAATTTGAAAAAAGGAAAAACTAAAATATGTTATAAAATTAAAATTGAAGTATCCAAAAATCTAAAATATATTTAAAATTACTAATAAAAATTGACAGAGACAATTTTATAATTTGAATAATTATTAATTTATATTACACCTTTTTTAAAATCTTAATTTCTATTTTAATTTTCAGAATAAATTCTGCGGTGTTTAAATATGCATATATTCAAAATTTTAAATTTAAGTACTATTTGTACATAGATTTTACTATTCTCTATCACTATTCATTTCCATAAGAAAACATTGACATGTGACTATTTCAATGACAACTAGTATTTTACATAAATGGAAAATAAATCAAAAGTACTAAATTTTTTTAGATTATAAAATTGCCAAAAGTTTTTCTAATTCTAAGCGATCACTTTTTATTTCGCTAAGTAAATGTATTTTAATTGAAGATGAATATGTTGGAGTTATTGAAAATAATAATAAATTAAACTTAATAGCTCAAATTCACATTGAATATTATGAGAAGCAATTATATTGTTCAGTTATGATTATGTATTTTTCAATGGCCACGATAATCCCACTACCAGCGTTAACTAAATCTAAAGAAAATATTTTCAAAAAAATTTCGCAGTTTACTTTAAATAAGAAGTCAAAGCTTTTTCAAACTAAGTATTTGAGTTGGAAGTCTGGGAACAAAATTATTGCTGTTAAAAGCATCAATACTCTATTAAAGACACTTTCCTCGAAAGGTAAACAGCTTATTACAAATGGGAAGAAATTTAATTATTTTGGACTTTATAAAACAAATAATATTGCTTCAGAATTAGATAGTTTAAAAAATGTGCATTGCAGAGATGAAGCTAAAAACTTAAATTTATTGGAAAATGATTATCATATCATGGAAATACGTCAAAAAATAATTGTAATTTTAGGAATTTTTCATATTTAAAACGTTTTATTGTACAGGGTCAGAAAATGGAAATGGACCTTCAAATCGAAAAGGAAAGTGAACGATTATTATTTGTGAGTCCCAAAATGGTATGGTTTAAATATAATCTTACAACTTCACAAGAATTATTAAAAGATTTTATTAGTTTTATGATTCTTTAGATTGAAAATAAGAGATTTAAAAATTTTTGAAGTTTCTTTTAAACCGAAATAATGTTTATTCTAATTTTCATTATTCAATTTAGGATCACATATAATGAAAACACAACAAAATGACAATTATTTTAATTTGTCAATAAAATCATATTTAAAGTTAAAAATTATAAGGATTTTTGTTTTTAATATTAACGGATATATATTAGATAAATTCTAAAATGAAAGGTATTTTATTTGATGAACAAAAAAGGTTTGATTTTATTATAATAGGGAAATAGAATCTTTGAGATTTTAACCGGGGGGATAAAAGAAGAGAATTTTATTATGGGAAAAAACGGAAGAGAATTTTATTTTATCAGAAAGTTTCGAACTAATCTGTACTGGTACAACATATGTAATTATTTATTTTTAAAGTATTGTTTTAAAGTATTGTTTGCTATGTAAATGACGTGCCAAGCCAATTATAAGAAATATATTAGCATACGGACATGTTCTATTTTCGAGAGATATCCATTTCACTTCAGTATTAGTTTGAAATTGCGGATTAGTTTTACATTAAATAACACCATTCTGCTGTTTGTTTAAATAGATCAAATAGATCATCTGAAAACCTCAAAATTTTTAAATTTAATAATAATTGTATTCATGAATTCTATTAATTGTTTCAATCATTTTAACATATTTAATATATGAAATTAAGTTATTTAATCAAAAGTAAAAAAACCAATAAGAGACTAAAATTAATTTAAATTTTAATAATAGGCCGAACAAACATTTCATTTTGATACTTTGCCAAAAGGAAGACCAAGAGGCTTCAATGTATCAAGAAGACCAATGTATTCGATTTTATCAATTACTTCAAAATAAAAATGAATAAGAACCACTTAAATTTATTTACACATTATATTTTAATAATAATAAATAAGAAAGTTTAACTTCATTTCGTTTCACGCGCAAACATTGGACTTGAAAAAGTAGGCACAAATATAGGACAACATCAACAATATTGATAAAGTAATTTTCTGACATGTTAAGGGATAAATAAAAAATCGATATCTCAATATATAGAAAATGAATAACAGATATCAAATAGAGGCTATGTCAATTAGTTAATATTTAAGCCGCAATCAAAGTAATTTCGTCCGTTAAAGTATATATAGCATACATTTAGCGGGTGAAAATGAAACCGAACATCTTCAGTTTATTAGAGGCCACATCCACGTATATTGTTGGCTATATTCACATCAGTTACGACGTCGAAAACGAATTCGTATCGCTAGCTCAAGTCAGGTGACAACATATCTCTGTTAACAGAATTGTTTTACGCTTCAGATGAAGCTTGTATATATCGCAATATTTCTTTTTATTTTTCCGTCTTTCTTTTAACTTGTAAAGATTATAACTATTAATTATATTAACAAATAAATTATGAAAATAATAAATATATAAATAAGTATTTTAATTTACTATTTATAGTAAATTATAAAATATAATATATTTAATTTATAAAAATAGATATTTAAGGGAAGGAAATTGTATTTTAGGAAAACTATAAATAAGTAATAATAAAATATTTAAAGAAAAATAACTATATAATCAGTAAAAATTTCATATTTGAAGAAAATATAATAGAAAAGGATAGAACAGACAGCAAAAATGTCAGCAGATTAATCAGTACCTGCTTGCAAAGAATTTAAAAAACGTAGCTGTATAAAATTGCCATTCATCGCATCGGATATATATATTTATATACTTTTGTGTATCAATTCAAAAGAAGAACAGACAATACAAAATCATTCAAAGATACTGAATCAACGCAAGATCAAGAGAATAAATTTATAGAATCAGGAAAGAATTTTACATTAATTATAATTAGGTACTTTTTTCGATATTATCGAAACAGCATTGCACTTATTCATTTAAACTAAATTAAAACACCATCAAGCAATCATAACAGATTGACTTGAATTAAAATATATACTACTTCAAAATAAATACTCGATTTTTAGTCGAGGATCAAATAAATTTATATTGTAGTTCCTTGTTCTTCTCATTTTGTTCAAAGTTTACACAGCTGCTAGCTGGTAAACTTCTGAGGACCTTAGCATACTAGACCACGTCTGTATCTAAAGGTATCTGAACTAGACAGTTTAAATCTATTGAGCCTTGTAACATAAATCAGTGTGATATTCTATTAATAAAGATTATTATAAAATTTTTTGCTTATTTCTAAAACAATTAATTTATATTGTGATAGTGTTATTTTGTGTTTTGAACGTTCATCCGTGAATCCTTCTGATATCAAATATTTTTTAAAGTTACCTAAACGTCCGGCAATCAATTTTCTTAATCCATTTAAAATCACTCACTTTTTAGAAACTTAACAGTATCACCGAAGCCGCGCAACTGAAAACGAAATCTGGGTATTTGGAATTGCAGATACCAGTCATGAGCCATCAAAAATATACCTAGAGATAGTTGAAAACAGAAAAGCAGACACTTTACTACCAATAGTTATAAGTGTATGCTGATATTATAATGATATTGATAAAATTGGATTTTGTCATTTGAAAGTCAACCATTCATTATATTTTGTAGACCCAAAAATATATGCGAATACACAAGAAATAGATTATTAATTTATAATTATTTTCTAATTAATTAATTTTTTTATTGGGTGGAAAAATCTGGAAAAGATAATTGTTGGGGGAAAAAGATTAAAGATCCGAAAAATATTAGATTTACAGCGAAACCTGCTTAAATTGAACACCATAGTGTCCTTGCTGAAAAGTTCAAATTAGAGAGGTGTTCAGATAATTTTTGCGCAGATGTAATACGGTGAAATAAATACTACTGTTCTTCGGAAGGTACGATATTTTTAATTACCTATGTAATTTCACTCGACTTAAATAGTGTAAGATCCTGGTTGCAGTAGATAACCAGGCAACGAACGGTCATATTGCTCTGTTGCGGGATCCCTGTAGACCGCTTGTAATCAATACCCAAACTCTGTCATACTGACAAATACACAAGACGACAAAGGAGGAAGATTGTGCCGGATGCAGATCTTCCTCGAAAGAGGCAGTTTTTTCATAAATAAATTTTTGTTAAAGATGAGAATTTATCCGAAATGCTGTTTTTGCTAATTGAAAACTTTAACCAATACCCCATCTCTAGTGACGCTGTTTCGAGTGTCATCATTGGAAATTTTTTTGGCAGTTTTTAGATATCCCATTGCATTAGTCATCGATGGTTTTATTTGCAAGCTTAGTTCATCATTATCATCATCAGCTTCAGTAACATCGACATCTATTGGATTCAGAATTGTATCATCCCACTGTTCACCGTCAATGCAATCATATGTTTGTATCTCTTCGTTTATTATTATCGGTTCATCTAAGCATAATAA
>JBBMKC010253785.1:0-10206 GCA_037834085.1 Bipalium vagum | reverse complement strand
TAATAATAATAATAATAATAATAATAATAATAATAATAATAATAATAATAATAATAATAATAATAATAATATTAACTGATTGAAAACATTATGTCAAAAAAATTTGTTTGATATTTTTCTCTGTAACTATCAAACCCATTTCAAATGAATATGTATTGATGATTAAATCCGACAGCTATGATTCAAAGTCAATCTATGGTCCAATCCACATCGAGTGGTCATGAAGTTCCAACGAAATTGAAAACTCTCTACAATCTTGTTCTTCAGTACGCAAGTCAAGGCCGGTATGAAGTAGCAGTACCCTTATGTAAACAGGCTATTGATGATTTAGAAAGAAACAGTGGTCATAACAATGCTGACGTTGCTACCATGTTGAATATATTGGCACTCGTTTATCGGTAAGTAGACAGTAGTGAGTCCTTCATCGATAGTTTTATTTTGGATTTATCTGTTTATACTTTTAGTTTTTTCCTAACAATTCTCATAGTTTATAATTTATAAATAAAAATTATTATTAATACGTGTGAAACCAGAATTTATTATTCTTATTATTAATAGTTTATTAAACTTTACTTTTTACCTAAATTAACTAAAATTAATTTTATTCCTTTTGGTTTCATAAGATATCAGTCAAGAATTCAAAGGAAGTACACAATCTGCACTCGTTTTGTATTATGATTGAGTGAAAAATATTTATTAATTATTATCAATAATCGCAGAATTATTCAATAATGAAAATACCTCCAAGATAACAGACGAGAGTTGTTGAATTCCTTGATTTTTATTTTTTCTTGTGTTTCTGATTTTTTTACTTGTTTGGTTTGTCATTTAGTTATTTCACTATTTTTGTTTATATATTTTATTTTTTTATTTATCCTTTAAATGATTTTTTAATAAATCAAATAAATCTCATTGGTGGAATATATAATGAAGGGAAAATGAATTGTCTCATAATTTGTAATGTTTATATCAACTGAGTCGCTAAATCTTACTCCTTTTTCTGACTTGTTTGGGTTCTTTATTCCAATAATCTTTAAGTAACGTTTATTAATCGTACCAAACTTCAACACAAGTTTCAACCGAATACATTTTTCGTAGCACGGGTTATTCTCGAAAACTACGAACGAATTAGATTGAGGATAAAGTATTGTTATTTTTTATATTAAAAAAGTTAAGTCACGACGAAAAACTTTTATTAATTAAGATAATCATTGGCGCCAACGACTACGTTCTAAGAGCTAATTTTATTATTTTGAAGCTTCTTTACTTTATTAGGTCAAAAACTGTCGAATTAGGTCGAAAACTGTGGTATTGTTAACCCCAAATATATCTACATGTGCAAGAGTTGATTGATTTTATTTCCACAGAGGTTTATCTGTCTAAAATCAATAATTATTGATCGAAATTTTAATATTTTTTGCTTTCAATTTCTATATAGAAAGCGAAAATACGTAATAACATAATATATCAGATTTAATAAAGTAAAATTCCTATCTCTCGATCCATTCCTCTCTCGAATATCATGAAAACGCACAAAAGAAACAAAGCAATAAAGAAAAACACAACATTCAAAATGTAATCGAATGGATTAAGGATGGTCTTGTTAACTTCAGATTTTAATTCTGTTTTGCATCGATAATAATTGGATAAATGATTCTGTTCAGCTGTACCACGTTAATAAAATGAGTTCAAAATCAGTGGAGCGAGACCTCAGATATTAAAAAAATTTCATTATTTGGGTGGGTTTTCGATGAATTTTCCGGAATTGTCAATTAAAATGTCACATCATTAAAAGAATATGACACTCCCTAATACTTTGACTTAACATTTCATTTAAAATTTTTACTTTCCTCAGCCATATTTGACTATTCCGGAATTTGATAAGAGTCAAAAATTAATATAATATCTTTAAAATATATCGCTAGACCTATAAAATTTGATGGACGTTAATTGTTACGTTTGGTCTATCAATAATCATTAGCAGTTTCGTATTTCTCGTTGAAAAAACTGTTTTCTTAAAGTGTCTCTGCTTTGGCTTTCAGTAAAATGGTCTGTTAGTGTTCAATGAGTATTTATTCATTCTCGCTTTTATCCCATAATGATATATTTAATTCTATTTGTTTTTGTTGCAATTGTCTTGTAAATCAAATGGTTCTCACTCGACACAATGTTGTCTCCAATACTGTCGAGTGGTCAACATGGTTAAACATTGCTTTTTACTGATTAATATTGTCACTCTGCATTATGGGTACAAAACAATCGCCCAATGTGTTGTAGCAGCACACTGTTCTTTTCTCTTAATAATAATAATAATAAAATCAATAATTCGTATAGGAAATTTATATGGAAAACCTACTCCAAATCAGCAATGTTGGTAAACATATCATTGCTGTGAGTCAATTGCATATTATTTTTAAAAAAAAAACTAAACACATTTCCATTTGGTTTCCATTTCACCTTATACTGACTGTAATTCTACAGACGCTTAACTCTGTTTCCAAAATAGCTCTACTTTGTTGAGTTGCACATTTTTCGTATTATTTATCTTACCATCGTTTATTTTGACATTATTTTTTATAAAACGGAATAAAAAAATCTTACGGTGTTCTCTGAAATGTTATTGGAACTGTATTGTATGAAGATTACGGTTTCGCTAAAGTTATAATTTCATTTTATTCATTTAAGTTGTAAAATCTTCTAATGTGCTTTATTTTCATTACAATAATGTTAGACTTAATCTTTTGTCTTTTTCCTCACAAGTGACAGTGGTTTTAAGTTTGATCTCTCAACATTTATTACCTGACCTGAAGTAATATTATATCTTCGAAACTATTAAATAAATTTTTATATTATTAATAATAAAATAAACTTTAATAATAAAATTCAAATATATTGAAAATCATTAAAATCAATCATGGAAGAAAAAATTCCAAACCATAAAGGAGTCATTAAATGTTTATGAATTTACCGAAATTTATATCTTTATGAACCAACCATGTGTTTATATATAAAAACTTATATATTGACAATCATAATGATAATTTTTAATTTTTTAATATTTAATATATTTTAAATATTTTAATATTTTAATATTTTAATATTTTAATATTCGTTGAAATATTTTTTATAAAAATAGATTATAAAAATCGATGTTATAAATAATAAATTTAATAATAAAAAATAATGTGTTTCTGAAACTCTTCCAGGAAATATTTTATTTCAAAGTTAAGATATTGTAATATTTTCATTCTGTTGACATTTACTTACAAAAAAGGAGAAACAAAAAATATAATTTATCAGATTAAATTTAGGGTTTTTGAGGTTCAATTATTTTCTTTCCAGGGCGTTAAGGAAACTTCATGTAAAAAGGTTGAAGAAAAAAACTTTAAAAATCAATTTTTTTTACGAACTTTTAAACTGATTTCTATTTGAGCATTTAAAATTAATATTGTTGTTTTATTATCCGGAGACTTATCTAACCTTGAAAACTGCAGTTTCTTAATCATAGAATTCATAGATCAATTAACTCAAAATATTTTCAAGTTTCTTTTGGAATTAGTTACTTCACTCTCAACTTTATGTTTCATGGGAAGGGTGAATGAATATATAGTTGAATATACTTATTCAAACTGCATTTCTTGGGATTCAATATAACTTTGAAAGAGATTATGAAATATTTCAAGAATGCTATCAATGTCCTTTAGAAACATGCTCCAAAAACTCTGTTATGGTCTTCTGAATCAGGTAACGGCGATATGTTTTCATTTTTAATTTAAATCGTGCGAGAGAGATGGTCAAGCATTTAAATTCTTTTCCTGAACAAAAAGATTCACATACTACTTTGTACTATCATGAAAAGGTCTTTGGTCATCTGAAAAAATCCATTTCTACCTTCGGGGCTTATTTATTATAGTGAGCTATATCGATAAAATCACGTTTTACGATGGTTTAATGATTTTTTATCTGAACCAGTAGTTCGTTTTATATCCAGTAAATATACCACCTCTTTTTGATCATCTATCACTAGTGAGACTAACACGTCCGCATTTTCAGTTTCCAAAAACTTTGTTACAACAAGTGGCACAGTTGTTCTGGGATGGGAAAATTATTAATTTTGAGTGAATCTGGTAGATGAACAGCAATCTTTGCTAAGAATTTCAGACACTTAAGAACATTATCGTATTGAATAGTTTCTTTTCCAATCGGACATTTCGAATACATTCTTGGAACTGTAAACGTTTTTGTTATAAACAGTTTTATTCACCTTGAATTTTTCGTTAGTACTTCTAGTCAAATTAAAGTTAGATTTGGAATAATTAATTAGAATTCCATTGAATTTCAGTAATAATCTAAAATAAATATTGTCTTTACAATTGTACAACTAACGAACACAAGTGCCTTGAAAATGTTTTAATGATAATAACGAGATGGTACACAAATTTAATTTTACTTCACGTATAAACTTTGATTTTGAGGTTTGTAGTTTTCATTTTAAATCAGTTTATAACAGTTTATATCAATTGTCTTTTCATGAAGAAAAGGTTTATCCAAATGGAAGTCATTTTAAATCTTAATAAAGAATTCTGAATATTATCACTTTAAATAAGTTCAGTATCATAATGATTTTATTCATTGGAGATATTGTTTAGTGACCAAGGGAATTTCAAAGAAGCTGCAAGATTGCTTACAGATTCGTTAAATATAAGAAAAAAGGTTCTCGGTCCAAGAGATCCGGCGGTAATTTTAAAAAATGAAACTGTTTCCAAGTGTCAACGTTAAATTAAGGTGGCTTCGACATTGAACAATTTAGCAGTTCTTTACGGAAAGAAAGGTCGATATAAAGATGCGGAGCCATTGTGTAAAGAAGCACTTCTAATACGAGAGGAGGTAAGGATATCAAATAATTGGTTGAATATTATACTGACATTTCTACAGAGAATGGGATCTGATCACCCCGATGTTGCAAAGCAATTGAATAATCTTGCTTTGCTGTGTCAAAACCAGGGGAAATTCGAAGAAGTTGAAATATATTATCAGCGAGCATTAGAGATATATTTGCTAAAAAATGGTGAAGATGATCCGAACGTAGCGAAAACGAAAAATAATTTAGTGAGACATACATTGTTTTTCTGTTTTCGGAGATTGAAGTTATTATTTAAACTTCAAAGGCATCCGCATACTTGAAGCAAGGGAAATATCCTAAAGCGGAGAATTTGTACAAAGAGGTATTAAACCGAGCTCATGAAAATCAATTCGGACCAATTACCGATGTAAATAAGCCAATTTGGAAAATTGCTGAAGAAATGGAAGAGAAAAAGGAAAAACCAGAAAATATTAATACAAGTAATATTGGAGACAAGTCTTTATTTCAGTCAAATAAAATCGACAAGTGAGAAAATTTTATGTCATTTACTTCAGGTATTTTATTGGGGAAAATTATAAAAAAATAATCATGGTAGATTTAATAATAAAAATAATAATTATGATAATGATAATAATAAAATCTGATTGAATGACTGCATTTAAACAAAAATAATTCAAAATATTTATATATATAGATTTTAGTTAACATTGAACAAAAGTTGATAATTGATTATGTTCTTAACTTTTTTAACATTATAATGTTTTCCATGGCCCATTTAGTGAATGGGAACTCCAAAATGATTTTGAAAGGAAATAATTTCTGTTAATGAAAAATTTTCAATTATTCTTGAACTGTCATATTTGAAACTTAAATAAAGAAATAATAGGGTGATGCAAAAGTTTGTGCTCAAAACGCTTTTATAAAGAAATGTTACATTCCAAATAAGGTTTTACCGTTATTTTTAAATTTAATAGGTACATTTTTGTTTAAAATGTATAATTTTATTTAAGTAGCAATTTATCATTTTTAAATATTGACTATAAGTTTTTGAATTTCAATGAATAATTTTTAAAAATCTTGTGACTAAAAAGACTTCTACAAAATTTGAGATGTACTGTTATGCGAATATTGGAAAAGATAGGGATGCTTACAAGAAGATATGCGAGTATGAAGGTGAATGAATTGTGCTCAGAGGACTGTTGATAAGTGGTTCATGCGTTTCAATAATGGAGATTTGAACCTTGAAGACAAGCCAAGTTTAGGTCGACCTTCACTGTTAGTGGATGATGAATTGATTACAGCCTTGAAAGACAACTCTTCACGTTATCGCGATTTATCTGTAAATTTTGGTGTACATCAAACAACTGCTCTGAGAAATTTATATCAACTCGATTTTATTCACAGATGAAAGGTGGATATACTTAGTCAATCATAACCGAACAAACGGTGAATTTCAAGAGACCAATATCCGCCTTCGATCACACGTCAATCTAAGTTTGCCAAGAAGTTCTTGCTGTGTGCCTGGTGGAATTTTGAAGTAATTCTTCATTATGAATTGGTTCCAAATGGTAAAATCATAAATGCAGAGCTTTATGACCATCAGCTTGGTCATGTTTATGATGCACTTAAACTGAAGTATCTTGTCCTCCTTCGTGGAAAGCGGGCAATGTTTCACCAGGACAATGCCAAGCCACACACTGCTCGGATAACCGAAGAAAATATGAAAATCTGACAGGAGTAGAGATCTTGCCTACAGTCCTGATGCTGCACCATCTGATTATGGGTTGTTTCGATCCAAACAATACTTTCTCATTGGACGCCGATTTGAGTCTGGACCTGAAATTTAGGTGGCTTGTGAAGAATTTTTCAAATCAAAAGAAAGAAATTGATACTTTGACCAGATAAGAATGTTAGCAGATCGGTGGCCTAAAATCATTTAAGCTGGTGGACTTTATTTTGAATAGTTTTATTGTTGTAAATAAATATATAATTTTGAGCACAAACTTTTGCATCACCCTACTAATAATTAATTGTCAACTTAACGTTGGATTTTTGCACATTTCTCTATTTCATAGTGTATTTTTTGATTGCTTTGTCACATTTTATTGTGATAAAATCTTTCGAGTTCTCTTGAGTTGATAGATTTGACACGAGCTCCGATAAACGAAAAGAACATAAACTCATTGATTTTTATTAAGCTTTCACCACATAAACGTCTTTCGTTACAATTTTCAAACCATTTTTCCAGGACCGTTTGTAACAGTCAGATAACTGTCGAAGTCTTAAATGATTAGCAATCATAAATGAGATGAGTAGTACTAATTTGTCCAATTAATCCATGCTTTAATTTTTTCAGTTTGATTTGTTATTGATTAAATTTTTTGATTTTTATCGAAAATTTTAACATTGAAATCTTATCAGCAAAACTCATTTTCAGATTGACAATTGCGACGACTTTGAAGAATCTTGGTGCCTTGTATCGCAGACAAGGGAAATTTACGTCAGCGGAAGTCGTTGAGGAATATATGAATAACCATCAATCCGTAATCCATTTGATTATTTCGTTTTGTGTATATTAATTATTATGATTATTATTGATTACCTGGTTGATTTCCGTTCCACTACACGAAAACCTCTCATAACAATAATAAACTTGAATTTCTGAGAAATCCATTAATTTATAAATAACTTATAATTATCATTTTGGTGGCGAGCAATTTCAGTTCTTATCTTTTAATTTTTTAATAGAACTCTCATTTTTCATTCCTATTTCATATAATAATTGAAACATTAGTTGAAAACAAAAGTCTGAAGGTACATCTTTGAAGTATATTTTTATTAATATTTGTTTTTATATTTTCAAACATTATTTTATTTTTATTAGAATTTTTATTACCTTTTATTATTTTTTTTAATTATTTTTTATTATTATTATTATTAATGATTAATAAATAAAAATAGCATATTTTCTCGAAAAAAAGCATATTTTAAGAATTTAACCTTATAAAAGAGAAAGTTTTTTTAGAAATATTAACAGAATTTAAAATAAAAAAATTAAATGTCTTTGTACTATTAAAATCTTCTTTGATCAACCTATCACTTATCACTTTCCTCTGAATGAGATGTACATTCTTTCATAAAAATGATTCTGCTCTTTTTTTAACAAGCCTTCAAAAATGGATTGACTTTTAAATGAGAAATGCATTAGTTTTCATTCTTTATAACTTATGAAAGGCATAATTGTTCCATTAGCTTTATTTTGTTTTATGATTCTTGGAAGAAGTTGATTTGTTTAAGTGCTACCTCAGTTATTAAATCTTGGAACAACAAAATATCTTTGTGCAAGAGGGTTTGATGATTTTGTGTTTCCTGTAAAACCCTTATCAGCTAGAAAAATATTTTAGTGCACCCCTGCTAAGATTCCCTTTTTTGCATTCCGCATATTTCCCGTTTCGCTGTAATGGTTTGCCATTTGTAAATGATGTTTTTTTCTGTTGGCTTTCAGTAATTTTTTATTTGAGATATTCTTCCATTTATGCCAGATTGCACGTTTTCAAGATTCATGAATACTATTTTTGTTAACTGTCATCAAACAGTATTATTGATAACTTAGCTAATATCTGCGTACAACTACAATAAAAAGGTTCTAAAGTGTGTTTTATTTGTATTTGAATGAAATAGAGAAAGATCTTTTAAATCAATAATTATTTTGATTTTTTACATTTAAGTTAAATTTTACCGGTATAAATTACAGGAATTCATTACAATCAGTACAAATACAGTCGTAATTTGGCTAGTAAAATAAATTTCAGTGTCAAAAATTGTCCATATACAACCGAGACAATGTAGTTTTGATTTATGCAATTTTATGTAAAATAATTAGAGATCGTCATTAAAAGAAAATCAGTCTTGATCTCTTATTTTAGTATCAGTTTTCATTTAATTGTAAATGGTTTCTGAATCATTTTTGTGGAATATTTTTTATTTATAATAGGTTGTTCCGATAAAAATTTCTCTTGTATGTTTCAAAAGCAAATAGACAAAGTATCTTTCAGGTATCTATCATTTTCCCTGGAAGGCCATCTAGGTGATCAAAATAAATTCATTTTTCATCAATAACAATGGTGCATTCATTTATACTCTAGCAAAATATTTCCATTTTGATCTTGTTTGTTTTGTTCTGGTGTCGGTATATAAGGACACTCTTCGCAAGCCTTGTTTTTTGTCAATGTCCTATAACTTGTAGTTCGACCTATTTTCAAAACATTTTTTATTTCTCGAATAGATAATTTCTTGTTCTCCTTCATAAGTTTCTTTATCACCTGCAAACTCCTATCAGTCGATTTGAAGGCTGGTCTGAAGGTTTGATCCGCCAATTCTATCAACTTCAAAACGATCGTTCGTTCTGTGTTCTTTGAGTATTTGTTGAATTCTTAATAAAGTTTTCATTTATTTGTAGGTAAAAAAAATTATTATTTGGTAAAGAAAATAATTTTTGATTAACAAACACAATTTTATATTTTCTGTAGTTTCGTGAATTTATCTTAATCGATATATTTATATTTAAGAATAATATATTGTTTTTTTTATAATTTGACCATAAACGATTTTTTGTTGTACACCGAAAATAGTCTACATTTTCAATTGTCAAAGATTCTAAAACCAACCCATTATTCAAACTTGTTCACGATTAATTTCATAAAATAGATAGCGAGGGCTTTGCAGTACAATTTCACATTGTCTTGCATAAAAATATAAAATCATTCATCCTTGATCCAGTTTCAAAGACTGAAAACTGAAAAAGTCTGTTTGGAAATTCAGATGTTTTTCACTCCATTTTATTGAGCAATGAATATAAAAGCGGATTTCTAAGTAAAAGTCTCTGGTACAGTGTCACTGTTGGATATCTGGTATAAATATAAATATTCTACTTTTTCTTAAATTATATTTGATACATATAAAATATTTAACTTTAAATATTGATTATAAATATTGATTATTTTGGAAAATTGTGCTTATTAGTTTGATTTTTTCTTATTTTGGTCTTGGTGCATGATTTAATTTGGTTTTATTGATTATAAGCAAATGGAAAATAGAAATAATTAATAATAACTTGAAATTAAAAGTCTGGATAATTGGAAAGACTCTACAAGAACTATGGAAAGAAGTTCTTTATAGTGACTTTCTGGCTCATTTTAATAATATTTTTTTAAAAATTCATTTTGCAATATTTCAGCATAATTTCCCTTTGATTTTCTGTAGACATTCAAAAATTTATTATTATTATTATTATTATTATTATTATTATTATTATTATTATTATTATTATTATTATTATTATT
>JBBMKC010253774.1:0-10206 GCA_037834085.1 Bipalium vagum | reverse complement strand
TTCAAGGCCTTCTGTACAGCGGATACTAACTGCAGATCTAGGCCTTCATGCGTATAAAGTTCAATTGACACAAGAATATATAGCATTTCTTCTTTATTTATATCCATTTCTAAAGATGAATAAAATTTTATTAATTAATCAAAATGCCGTCTTTTTAAAGTTATTTGAATGCTGGGATATGATATATTAAAACAAAATCAATTTCAATCAAACTACAGAAAGAACATTTTCATTGTCTATTTAAAAAATCGGTGGAAATTTTTTAGACAACCAAATATTATTTACTATGTTTATAGTAGCTTGCAAATCCAAATAAGATTTTTAATTTGATATAGATTAATAATTTCAGAAACTAAAAGGTACGTAAATGTCATAATTTGAAATAAGATTTATTTTTAATTTTTGCATTTATTAAGATTCCATTATAGTTCTGTATTGTTTTATGTTGTACTTAATTTAAAGATATTACTGTTACACATTAAAAATTTTTTCATTGTGTTATTACATAATTTTTTTATTAATGAAGTGCATTTTTTGAAGTAAGTTGTGATTATTTGCCATAAAAATATAAATATTATTAGACAAATGGTCAAAATTATAGAATTTATAATAATAGAACAAGAATTCTATTTTATCATGTAGATGGTTTCTCTCAAGTTCAAATTTCTCAAGAAAATGAAAATATCTAGATATTGCTTGCAATGGACAATTCACAGATTCCATGATTAACGGCGTCATGAAGACAAACAGAGATGAAGGCAATCACGAAAAAAAGAGTGCAAGACAGAGAAATTAAAAAAATTGCCTGTTAAAAAGACGTCTAAAAGCGAGAATTATAGCTGCAAAAATAACCAATTTCAGGATGTGAGTGTTAGCGTATCTACTATGAAACCCAGACTGGACAGTTTTTATGTTTGTACAGTTGAGTAGCTACAAAAAACTTTTATTAAGAAAATTTAATAGAGCAAAAAAAAACATCGAGTTTGGAAATTTGATAAATGGAAAAAGGTCCTTTGGACAGATGAATAGATGGAACATTGTCTGCAGAAAGGTATAATGAAAATTGTTTGGAAAATATAGTAAAGTGTGTGTTTGGGGATTCTTTGGAACTGAAGATGTTGGCTAATTTTACAAAATAGAAGGAACCATGACAAAAGAGGTTTATAAGGATATTTTGGAAAAGATGGTTAAGCCACTTTGGAGACGATTATTTGAAGAAATATATATATATAATATTTATGCATGGCAATGATCCAAAATACGCTAGCAAGATATGCAAAGCCTACTACAGCATTTAGAACAGCAGAATTACTGTGGGATAAATTGGACAACTGCAGTCATCTTCAGCGAAGTCTTTTGGAGACATTACAAGTACAATAGCTTACAATAACACCAGAAATTCTACGGACATTTGTCAATCGAATACCGAGGATTTGTGTAACTGTTAATAAAAATCACGGAGGCTACTTTGATTGATGTTTTATATGATATACTAGTAAAATAAATATTTTTCTTAGTTCGAATATATATGAAAAGGATTGTTAATTTAGATATATATTTATTAATACAGTGCACCACATATTAATTGCCGCGCTTTGTAAAATCAAGAAATCTTGATTATTTTAAACTGTAATTAAATTTTCATAAAATTGATGAAAGTATAAGATATAAGAACTTATTTTAACAGCATTGTATTATTGAAATTAAGTTGTAATTTAACTAAATTTAATTTGTTTATATATTCACAATTTTTGTTGACCATAATTAATTGCCGCACTAAATTGAATTTGGATTTTCTTTATCAATTTTAATTTTATACTTAAAATATTTACAATTTATAATAAGTGAGAATTAATAATTATAAAAATTATAATTTAAACTGCTTAGTAAAGGGAGAAAGGGATGATTAAGGCCTACCACGAAGCCGGAAAATCAAACAGATGGAGGGGAAATAAGTTAAACAGAAATGAAAGCTCCTTTAGATATTATTTGAAAAATATAGATAGCAAAAATCGTAAGCCTGGCCCAAAGACAAAGATTTTACTTAAAACAAAACGATTGATTATTCGCAAAGCCAGTAATAAATCGATTTCAAACTCGACAATTAAACATGAACTTAACTTAAACGTAAGCAAGGACACTATCTGCCGTGTTATCAACAATTCCCAAGTCTTAAAATACCAAAAAATGATAGTGAAACCATTACTGAAAGTTGTACACAAATTAAAGCGTTTGCGATGGGCGAAAACTGAGGTAGCATGGGGCGACGAATGGAAGCAGATCATCTGGAAGGACGAAAAGAAATTTAATTTAGACGGACCAGATGGCCATGCATACTATTGGCATGATTTGAGAAAAGAAAACATACAATTTTCCAAAAGACACTCGGGCGGAGGATCTTTAATGATTTGGGCCTGTTTCAATTTCAGTGGCAGGTCGAGTCTGGCAACTGTTTCCGCCAACCTAAATCAATTGTGGTATTAGAGTTTCCTGAAAGACAATCTACTACCTTTTATAAAAGATTTTGGCGGATTCAGTCCTGTCTTTCAGCAAGATAATTGCAGGTGCAATGTATCCCGTTCAACTATGGAATGGCTAAAAGAAGTTATGGACTGGTCACCGTACTCACCGGATCTAAATCCCATAGAAAACTTATGGGGAGTGTTGGTTCGGAAAGTATATGCTGGTGGAAAGCAATTCAATTCCATTGATGAGCTGCAATCGACAGTTATTGGCTGTTGGGAAGACATGGATCAATACATCCTGAAAAATTTGGTAACTTCAATGCCAAATAAAATTTATGAGACTGTTTATGCTCATGTCAGCTCAATAAACTATTAGAATTGTATTGGTACATTTTTTCTGAATAAAAATCGATTTTTTGGAAATTGCGGAAAATAATTTGTGTCGGTTTTTTCTTGATATTATTGAGATATATTAAGAATAGATATATTAAGAATTTTTCAATTATATTTTTACATTTGCATTAAGACACTAATAGCTACATTGTGTAAATATTTTGAAATCTTTGGACAAAAGATAATGTCATTTTTGTAAGTGCGGCAATTAATTTGTGGTACACTGTATTTCTTTATTAATATATGTCATCTATGACCTGCTAGTTTTTAATATAGATCTTTCCTTATAATTATTAAGTCAATAATTATAACAATATACATTTTTCTTTTTGTATATTTTTTTATGTATAAATAGTAAAGAAAATAATATTTCAAAGATTAAAATGATAAATTTTAAGTAAATTTTGATGAAATCTGATCTAGATAGGTACAATGTAAGAATTTAAAAACAAATCTCTTTCATTACTTTGAGTATTAAAAGTTGATGTTTAAAATTTAAGGAGTTCCGGAAATTAATATTAATTTAATTTAAAATATGAAGATTACACTTTAATATCCTTTTCATTCATGTCATAAATATATTTAAAATGTTTTTTTCGATTCTTCATGTTTCTTCTTGTTAGTGTCATTGTCAAAGTATCTCTTGGCAGTGAACAAAAAAATCTAAAAATTTTGCCATTTAAAACCTATAAAAAATTACGGTTTGAGTAATAATTCTAATTATAAATTAAAATATGGACGAATAGGAAATAATTATCAAAACAATTTTTTAAAAATTCAATATTATCAAAATAATAATTTTATTAACCTAATTTTTATAATTGAAACAATTTTTAACAATAAGTTTTAGAATAATTTTTATTTCGTTGCCCTTTTAGTGATTTTTATTTTAAACATTGTTATCTTGATTCATTCAAATTTCAAAGAAAAATGTGTATACATGTTACTTTTTAGTGTTGATTTTTTCGTTGTTTAACTATTAACAAAATTCACTTTCATTTGCGCTTGGTCAATATCTCTCATTTAAATCAGATTATTATGAAATGAATCTTAAAATTTTTTATATTACTTAGATTCAAAATAATGAACTGTTTTACAGGGAAATTATTTTAATCGTGCTTTATGTTATAAATATTCGAGAAAATTTATTAATTTTATATTAAGTGATATTTGGTGATGATATTTTCTTTTCACACATTTGCATACAGCATAAGTTGAAATAAATAAATAATTATTATGATAATAAGCAGCAGCAATCCTTTCGAATGATTCAAACAAATTTCAGTAAAATCATCTAACTAATTTTCCCAAAATTGATGGAAAGTGAAATATTTAATTATGAGACAACACCAATAATTCTTTTTTGAATGACTTTTTCTTCTCTTTCTTATTATATTTTTATCAGATTGTTAATATCTAATACGTTGTGCACAAGGATTACATATTTTTCATCGATGTCTTATTCTGACATTTTTGACAAACATTGAAAGAATTTTGTGATATTTTATAAAATCATGAGATGATGGTAACTGAATTAACAAGATGGAATCAAAACAATAACATTATCTAAAACTACAGTTTTACAGTTTGCATCATGTCATTATACAGGGTCTGCCAAAAGAAGCTTTACTACTTTAAGTTGCTATTTCTCCCCGTACATATAAATTAAAAAGCCAAGTAATTTTATTTATACCTTTATTAAAACACAGATATTACAAAAATTTATATTATAAATATGATGTCATTAAAATGGCTGCCTCTGGCAGCCTTACATATTTGGGCCATTTTTATGGAATTTTGCATAACTTTTTGGCATAAGTCAATTGAGATCATAGCGATTTGTTCCGAAATGTTGTCTTTTAGTTGTGTAATAGTTTTGGCTGATTAATATAAACTTTATCTTTTGGATATCCCTATAAGAAATAGTCTGGAGCCGTCAAATCGGGAGATCTGGAAGGCCAATCAACATCACCGAAAAGTGAAATCACTCCAGATGGAAAGTTTCGTGTAATAATGCAATTGTTTTCCTATTTGTATGGGATGTGGCACATCTTACTGAAAGTAAATATTCTTTACATTGAAATCATTCAGATAAGGCTTAAGGAATGTTTCTATCATGTGTCGATATCTCTCTCCCGTTACTGTAACTGTTTTACCTGCAGAATTTTCGAAAAAGTATGGACAAATTACACCTCTTGCCCATATTCCACACCATACAGTAACTTTTGGCGAATGCAATGCTTCTTCCTTTAAAACATGGGGTTGCTTTGTTGTCCAAATTCAATAATTTTGTTTATTAAAAACACCTTCACTCAAGTGAAAATGACTTTCATCAGTCATAATTTTTTTCCAAAAATGAGGATCGCAATTGATCTTTCTAACAACCAATTACAATAATTCAGGCGACTTTGATGGTCTGATTCTTTAAGCTTCTAAACTACTGTAAGCTTATAGGCTTTCATGTGCAAATCTTCGTGCATTATCCACGACAAACTGAATTTTGAGAGGTTTAATTCCTGTGTTCTATGACTGATTGAGGTGCATTTATTGTCTTCAATGGTTTCTCGTGTACTTGCAATATTTTCAGGTATGCGCGCAGATCGATGTCGTCCAGATTTTGGTCTATCTGCTACCGAGCCAAATGTTTCAAAAGCATTAACCAGACTGTAAATTGTTGATTTTGATGGACATTTATTTTTCCCAAATTTTGCATTTAATTTTTTAACGGTTACTGAAATTGAACTACCGCTTTGATAAAATATTTTTGACAATTTCTGCCCGCTGTTGCATATTATAACGATCCATATTTAATTTTCAAATGTTTAGCTAGAATAATGTTAAATATAAAATTATTTAAACAAAAACTACTTAGTGTTTAATATGTTAAAAGTAGTAAAGCTTCTTTTGGAAGACCCTGTATATCAGATAAACTTTATTGAACCAAATATGTTCCATTTTTTTCGATAACTTTTTCACAATTATCTGGAATATTCATAATCCCATTACTGTAGAATTTCTGAGACCTCTGGTCAAAAAACTGTAAATTCCACAATTTCTTTTAAAACCGTTGACCTAAATTAAAATATTTTAAAGTGACAGAAACAACTACTAGTCCGATGGTGCTATGTCTGGACTATACGCTTGATGAATCAGAACTTCCCAACCAAACTCTTTCAATTTTCGGCTAGTAATTACACATTTTTGTAGTTTTGCGTTGTCATTGTGAAACATAACTCCCTTTCAGTTTGGTAATTAAGATCGGCTTAATTTAATCTTACAATTTATTGAAAATATATTATACAACCAATTACTTGTATACAACAGCTAATAATGCAACACCTCCTTTCAAATTCAAGAAAACAAACAACATAAACTTTCTTAAAGAATATCTTTGCTATTATTTGTTGAATTTCATCTTTTTCACCACGACTTTTTTCTCACATTACTTTGATACACTATTCAGTTTTTGAAGTGCATTTCTAAACTCACAGTTGCCTTGAATAATTGTGCTAACCATTCTCGCGCCGTTCTTTCTAATATGGTATCAGACTTATAAATGATTGTCTACTTCGAGAGCAACCTATCGAATTTACAAATTGATTGATTCTTCAACCATTTCTTGAACTCTGAATATTTTTCTTTGTTCAAATTGAACAAAGTCAGCTGGTTTTCAATTTTTGTGTACATTTTCAGTCTAAATTTTTCTATTATCTTTTATTTTTTGGTAAAGTGAAAAACATGTTTTTATTGCCTGATCAAATTTAGAAACAAATCATTATAAGAATTCGATTCAGACAAGGGATACGGTTGAATATTTTGTTTTTATAGTAAATAATTATTATTATAATATAATATTATATAAATTTGATTATGTAAATAAATACTTAATTTTCAGCAAATTAGATTTAGCTCAAGCAGAAATTGAAATTATGCATAAAAGTGGTCTGGGATTAGATACTCTAGTGCAAATAGATAAGAGAGAACAAACAAAAAATGAACTGAAAGGATTGGAAGAAAATGTAAATCGAGAAATTATCACCTTAAACACCTTAAGAAAAATATTTTTAAGTGATCTAAGAACGAAAATAAAAAAGGTTTTGCTTAATGCTTAGATGTAAATCATTTTTGATGTTTTACATAAAGATATCTCAAAAATCATCGATAAAGGAATCAGGGAATGATGATGAAGAGGAATTTTTAGGATTTGAAAAGCTATCACCTTACCAGCGGGAGAAAATGATATTTTTAGAGAGTAATTTAGATAACCTGACTAAAGTTCACAAAAAGCTGGTCAGAGAAAACGCTGATCTAAGAAGTGATTTGCCAAAAGTAATCATTAATATAAATCTGTTGTTACTAATTACATTACTTAAATATTGAATGTTTTCTTATATATGTTGGTTTTCTTCACTATTTGGTGGTGTTAAAGCACCCTAAAGTTCCGTGTATAACACGCGCGTTATACAAAGAAAAAAGTCCGTATTTTTACAAAAAACACTGCGCGTTATATAAAGAAAAAAGATTATGTTTTAGAATAATATTATGCTCGTTATACATGGCAAATTGTACAAAAAGATTACATGAAAAAAAAACAAAAGTGAGAGCCAAAATTTATTATAAAAATCGTTTTCATTTTCTGATTCAAAATTCAAAAATTCCAACATGTCCAAAAAATCCTTTGGTAATTTGGGTAAATCTTCCTCTTTTACATCTGCTAACTCATCAGGTTCTGAATCAGAGAAGTTATTCAATTTATCAATACCGTCCACAATGCTGGCTTTCTTAAATCCGTTAACAATGCAGCAGGGAGTAATTGATTCCCATGCCTTGTTTATCCATTCACAAATAGTAGAATATGATGCTCTCCGCATTTTACCACCTTTGTGAATGTATGGAATCCACTAATCATCCAACGTTCCCATTTATTTCTAACTTTTGATTTAAAACTTATATTGACTGAGATATCCAATGGCTGCAATATTTTTTTTAATCCAGCAGGAATTGCAACAATTGTTGAATATCTCTGTGCGTCTATTTTTGAGGTTTCGGTTAAATGCGAAGGAGCAGAATCAAAAACTAGAATAGATTTTGGTACGAAGAATGATCCAGATCTCTTTCCCCAAACCTCTTCTAACCATACTTTAAACATTTGAGTATCCATCCAACCTTTTTCATTTGCTTGAGCAATGATACCCTTTGGAAATTTCTCTTTCGATATAGTTTTTCTTCTGATTTCTATTCATAAATCTGTTACACCATCGGTTACTTCCTTTAAAATTCGATTTGTCATATTCTTCTGCTATTGATCTTGCTTTTAATTTAATAGATGTTGTAGAGACTTGTCTACCATCTTTTCTAAGTTCTAATATCCAATTTTTCAGAGCTTCTTCTATCTGTGGCCAAAATGCTTCTCTTCCTCTTCTTGCTCTTATTTATAAATTTAGATATGAAATCATTTTAATTACATATAATTACATTTAATGAAATTTTTTTAATGCTACATAAAAACATGCTGAGCGTTATACAAAAAAAGACGATATTTTTACAAAAAACACGCTGCGCGTTATAAACGGAAATTTACGGTAGTATAAAAGTTATAGAATAAGATTGTGGTTTTGTTAATAATTTGTTCCTTTTTGTTCCAAATCTGGTAAATAAGGTGGTAAATAAATAAGGTGGCAAATAATAATTTAATTCTTTGTCTTATGCCATTGACGACCATTATCTTTATTAAACATGATTTTTTTTATTTTGTAAACCAAGCATTTTTTCAAAAATCATTACATCCAACTGATACATGCAACTTGTTTGTTTTCTTTTCAGCTGGTTTCTCCTTTCAATTTAGGATCATGATAGTAAATCTAAGTTTCAACCATAGTATGACACGACTAATGAAATCAATTTTATTTTTTTCAAAAGATCCAAATTGCGTTCACAAATTTACTTCCTAAAGAGCTTCTGTTGAATCGTTAGAGAATACAAACTAAAACACACCAAATTTCAAAATACTTTTTCCATATGCAAACCTTTTAAAATATGACACTTGTTTGTCTGAGATCATCACGGTATCAGCAATTTCACACATAGTGACATTTGGACATTTATGTAAAATTTTATTGATTCGTCCAAAGATTTTCGGTATTGAGGCACTTTTAGGAAGTTCAGTGTCTTCGATGCTTGTTCCACCATATTTAAAATCCAAAGCATATTGATCGACATCAGAAAATGAATGTAAAGATCATTTTAATTCTTTAACAATCTTACTGAACTTTTCCGATGAAGTTAATCCTAAAAAAACAAAAAAGTTGATGATTGCATCATACCCAATTTTTACCATACTAAGCATAATAACTGACAAATCAACTTCAATCATTGCTAAAAAAAAATAAAGGAATTAATTCAAATATAAATTTTAAGGCATTATATTGAAATATGATATATTAAGATAGCATAGAATTATTTGTTCCTACACAGTTTTATAAGTGTTGCTTTCATAATTTTTCATGCAACCTGTATAAAAATATTGTATTATAATATAATACTATCTTGTCTTGAATTTTTGTTTTTTATTGTTTTATTTTTCGTAATTTAAAAAAGTTAGTTTTAATTGGTTATTTATACATATTATTATAATTTTTTATTATTATATATATAATTATACAATTATTATTATATTATGTATTATAATTTAAACCAATCTCAAGAAATTGAAGATTTTCTATTCTAAAAATAAAAATAATTATTTTTTATGTTTAATTAGATGGAAAGAAGAGTAAAAGCATCTTCAGAAAGAATCAAGCAATTAGAACAAGCATTAAAAGAAGCAAAAGAGTTAGCAATAAAAGAACGAAGAAAGTATCAATCCGAAATAGATAGAATCAAGGAAAACGTGAGGAATAAAAATATGAATATGAGCATATTAATTGGTAAATTTTAATAGTTTGAAACTAAATTTCATTGAAATAACCAGAGTGTAGTAAAAATTATTAAATAAATAAATATTGATGCTTTAACAACACATAAAATTTTATTTTTAATTATTTTTTATTTAGTCATTTACAGATTATGTCTAGGTTTCATGAAATTAATCCAGTCCGAGACTGAAGTACTATTTTTCCTCACTAAATATATAAGTCATGCATTTCAAAAAAGTTTGTTAAAAAAAACTTTAACAAAAACTGTTTAAAATTGTAAATTTACCATAATTGAGTTCTCTTTAACAAATGATTACTGTGGGACTAGGTCAGTTCTGCTTTGCAAAAGTAATGATACAGACTTAGCTCCTTCGGACTATCACCTCTTCCGATCTCTTCAAAATCATCTGAACAATAAAACATTTAATTCAATG
>JBBMKC010253763.1:0-10206 GCA_037834085.1 Bipalium vagum | reverse complement strand
TACAATAATAATAATTACAATAATAATAATTACAATAATAATAGTAATATTAATGAAAAAATAATAATAGTTCAATATGAATAAAATGTCATTTTTGTAAAATACATTGTACAGGATACTAAATTATCATTATGAATATCAAGGTTATAGTTTTTCAACAGCACAAGTGGAGGAATTGGTAACTAAACCTGATATAATATTAAATTATGTATAGAAAATCTGACTATTATCTTAATTAATTATTATAATATTCAAAAATTCATCATATTGTACATAGGTAAATTTTTATTTTGGTGAGTTTATAAATAGTAACTGCCCGAAAAGAAACCGGTGACTTTGCAGGTACCATATTGCAGTTACTTATAAATGAAATTAGATTTAATTATTAGGTGGATATTTAATTGATTTTTTTAAAAATAATATTGTTGCTAGACATATTTTTAATTATGAAAATATGGATGCAGATAAGACACATATTAGACAATATCTACTATATGAATTTGACTAGGACTCTAGTGCAAAAATTGCTCATCTAAGGATAAAAGAAATTTATGGGAAAAATGGTTTGAGTGAGTAATCAATCGATTAAGAAATGGTGATAGAAGCCTGGTAATTTTCTAAAAAGCTGAGCGACCATCGACTCTAGATAATGAAGCTGACGATAATTGGCCGAATAACCACAACAGAAATGGTTATTAATCTCTATTGTGTTGAACTGACAACCCGTTATCATGTGTGACTTATTGGGAAATTATACAAAGCTGGAATATGGATTCCATACAATTTATCAAATAAGCAGAAGTCTATGAGGATTATGATTTCAAATGCAAATCTAATAAGACACACCAAAGAATCATTTTTGAAGAAAATTGTCACCTCTGATGAAAATTGGATTCTATATGAGAACCCTAATTATCATCGTCAAACGGTTTTTAAAGAACATACTTCAATTCCAACTGTAAGATGACTTATAAATGATAAAAGATGATTGTGGTATGTATAATATTTAGAGTGTGACATAAAATTCCATCGATTTTAAAATGCAGAGATAAATTTGAAAATTGTATGGATACCTTTATTATTTATAATTTAACAATTAAAATTATTTATTGAATAAGTTGTTTAACTAGATCAAATATAAATTGCAAATTTCAAATAAAACTGAGGATGTTTCATGAATTTTAATTGGGCTACTCAGCTGCTGAGGTAACAAGAAATATCAAGTATGCTGTTGGAAATGATGTCTGTAAAGAAACTGTAAGAGAATGGTTTCGAAAATTCAAGAAAAGAGATACCAGCCTTGAACGTAAAGTGTGTTTTAGAACACCGATCAATGATGGAATCTGAACCCGTGATTCGTGCTATTAAAAACAATTCTACAAAATGCACAAGCAAATTATCAGTGGAACTAGGACCTTCACACAGCACAGTTGCGCGCTGCATTCACAAACATTAGTTTAGGTACAGACGCGGTCGAACTGGTCCTCATAATTTGAGCTCTAAAATGATGAATAACAAAATCAGAATTTGTAAAACTCTGCTATCCAGCCACAATGACAGTCAGTTTTTTGAAGAATCATGGGTTCAGTACGACAACCGATGGAAACAGAATCAATGGCCACGTCAAAATCAACCAGCGGTCGTGGTGGCCAAAGAGTTGCACTCAAAACGGCAACTTCTACGTGTTTGGTGGTAGCTGGTTCCGCTTTACAGTATAATTACTGCTCAGATATACAGTTGTCAGCTTCAAAGAGTAAAAAATCGACTGCGACGTCCATCTTTCACTACGTAGTCAAGAAAAGGATTGGTCTTCCAACAGGATGGAAAAATTGATCTCAACAAAATCGAAGAGCTTGGTTGGGAACTTTTTCATCCACCATACAGTCATGATCTTGCTCTATCCAATTACTATTTGTTTTCGCCTCTCAAATGATTCCTTTGCGGGAAGCAATTTTCTTAACGTTCTCAGCTCAAGGCCAGCTGTGAACATTTTTAAAATTCTAAATCAGCCAGTTGGTATTGAGACGACATAGGAAAACTTTCTACTTTGTGCCAATAGTGTATTTCGGCCAATGAATAGTATTTTGTTGTAATTAATAATTGTAATATAGAATGAAGCTTTGAATTTGAAAAACGATGAAATTTTATGTTTCACTCTAAATATGTTGAGACTGGATGGGAATTGTATATTGTGAGGTGCTTGACTAAATGCAAACTCCTGACTCAAATTGTTACTCTCACCAAATGAACCGACAGGCTGATGCACTGTTGCAAACTTGCCAAGATTTAGTCAACAAAAAGATGTTATCCTTATACACAATAAAGCTTGGCCGCACACTTCCAAAGTTACTCAACAAAGATCCATTCGTTTGGTTATGAAATGTTGCCTCACTCACATTATAGCCATAACATCTCATTATCAGATTATTATCTTTTTCGAACTTTGAATCACTTGAAAAGGTTTGTCAGCTATGGTGAGGTTAAATCGAAAATGTAATTTTAAAAATTTGCTTTTCGATTACCGGTTTCTTTTTGGGGCATGTCGGCACATTTTATGAAATTTTTATAGCTAGTTTTTTTCTACTAGTTTAGAGTTAGTTTCTTTAATAAATTATCGAAAACTTTCTATTGGACGTTGAAAAAATTATTAAAGAATAATTATATTTATATACTTAAATATCAAAAGTATATAATGATTTTTTAATTTTTATTAATTTGTTTTAAACAATTTAAATCGATTACGGATGATAAAAAATTTCTCGAAAAAGTAAACAGAACAATATTTTTTTTACAGAAAAAGTGCTTTTTTTTTATAAAAGTAATTTAAAGTACTTATCATTCTGATACTCTAGTAATCATTTCAATAATACCATATCATATATTTCCAGAATCATTAGCGGTGGTATTACATCAATTTGATGCTAAGAATGTTCGGAGTCATTTCAAGTTACACAGTCAAAACGAAACTCTGTAAATCATGTATGAATCATTTCAAGAGATGGCGAAGAGTCATCTGTAATTAGGTCTTGCTTTCTAAATGCATAGTTTCGTTATGAGATTGATTAGTTTTGCTTAATTTTCCATTGACTTATGGAACTGTTATCGTATTGGTAAAAACTTTTTCAAAATTTAACGATAAATATAAACAAAACCGTACAATACTTTTCAAAATATTCGACTGTCAGTGGATAGAAATATCATTTCAAAGTATTTTAAGATTATTTTTGTTAATATGTAATGATTTAGTGACTTCTGAAATGTTAAAAAGATTCTGGCACAGATATTACTAAATGGCAGCAATGTTTCGACTTTTTCTCAGAAAGGAATTTAGATGAAAAATATTTTTCTTCTTAGATTTGCCTATAAAAACAAAATGCAGGATACTTGTTTCTATAAGTGTTTAAGTTTAAGACTGGTAGAAACAAAATGTGTTAGATTAAAGCGCTTTTAGTTTTTTTATGTAAACATTTGTGTTGATTTACTTATACCTGCTGGAAAAATATTATAGATTTATCTGTACCATGTAAATTAATTTTAAAATGATTTCAACTGATAATTTTTGTAACTTGATGACATTAAACGAAGAATATTACGGAAAAATAATTTCAACCAATCAATTAACTGATAAAAGGAAAATTTTCAGTTGGATTAAATTAAACAAAAAATGGTCCTGGAATGGTAGAACTACTTGGTTTTACCTCCATAAATGCCACATTACTAATATATTTTTCGAAATATTTTTATTTTCTACCCAAAGAAAATTATTTTATAATTATCAAAAAAAGTTTTTATATAATAAATCAATTCTGTTGGTTAGAATTAATGAAAGTCAATATTATTTATATATAGATTTATTTATTAATTTTGTTTTACCACTTAACATTCCCGACTTTTATGAATTGATAAATAAATTTCCGCAAACCCATTTATACCACTCTTGTCTAACTGTCCACTATATTTGTTCGCAGTTTTACATTAGCATTGTTTATTTGTACATAAGGCCTTTTTTAATGTTTGGGAAAATAGCTTGATAATTTTGTGTGATATTTTTATTTTTTTCATCTTTTAATTTAATTCTAAAAATTGAAATTTTTATTAAAATTTTAATTTTTTCATTTTTATTAACTTGTGAAATATTTTTCACAAATACTTTCATCTTTTTTTTAAAAAAATATTTTTATATTTTTATCTAACTTAAGATAAAATCAAATAATTACAGTTGGTATTTGGTAATAAAAAATATAATGAAAAATAATAAATTGTTTTTAAAATGATATAAGATTTTTAGAGATATTTTTAATTTCGGTATTGAATTTTTACCCACTATTCTGCTTTTTTTAATTATTAAAAAGGATATTATCAAATATCTCAAATTAATTAATCAGGAAAAAAATAATATAAACATTAATGACCTCATTCTTAGACTAGTCATTCATTTAAATCTGATTGATCTATAACCTAAATATAAATATATAATGAAAAGGAAATAAATAATTTTTATTCTTTACTGATTTAAGCCATTTGAGATTGGAAGATAAACGTAATATGTGAGTGTAATAATATCAGATATAATATAATATTCAGAAGTTCGCGCACATATGGTGAAATTGCAGAATTTGAAAAGAGTTCCAATTCCAGCATGGTACGCGCTGACAGTTTTTGCCTTCGTATTGTCTCTTTGCGGAATAATTACTATTTGCGTTATTTGGTACTTTGCCAATCAATTGATATATTCTGTTAGTAATGTAAAGATGTTTTATGTTATTAAATAATGCTGAATAGTATGGAATTATTGTTGATGCTGGATCAACATCGACCAAAGTTTATTTATACAAATGGCCCGAAATTGCCACAAGAACAAACGGTGAAGTTACCCAAGTAAAAATGTGTAAATCAGGTATATATATTTGATTAATTATTTTTTTATCATGTAGAATAAAGTCTTGTTTTAAACAAATTAAACTCAATATTATTATTAAAACAAAACAAAATAGTATTTAAAAATCCAACGTTCTACATTATATAACTTTTAACTCGTTAATTATGATTTCATTAAAATTTCTTTATTTTTTTGTTGAATTTTTTGCCGCTTAATCAAAATTATTAAAAAACACATTTTTCAACAATAATTAATACCGAGAGTTTATAATTATATTTTTTATTATTTTCTCAGAAATTTTAAATAATCAATAATAAAAGTTTTGTAAAATAAGCATTCTAAAATCTTGTAACATGCACTTTTTAAGATTTAGATTAAAATGACATCTCTTTCGATTTATTACCTACTATATTATTAATTATTCTAAAAGATTATTAATTTAAAAATTTTTAAAAATATTTTTTATAAATTTAAGTTTTGCAACGTTTGAAATAATACAAGGTGTGTCATAGATATGTATTCGCGTTTAAAGCAAAAATTATCAATTAATTTTCAACCGAATTTATTTTCTTTTCCCAGATATTTATAAAATATTTATATTTTTCCATTGATTTATCTAAAAATAATTCATATTCACTGACAAATTGATTAATTTTTATTTGTTTAAACGCGTATATATATATATATATATTTACGAAACATCATGTATAATTAATATGAAGTCAATAAATAAATGCAAATAGCTCTTTAAGAAAAAGGAAACAATTATTAAATTAATTAATTAGTTATTAACAATTTTTAAAATTTAATTATTTATTTTTGCAACTGGAGTATTAAGAATTTCATTAAATTTTTTTGGAATATATTCACTTTCAAAAATTGCTTACACAAAAAATCTTTATTAAATAAAATAAAAAAAAAATGAAGAAATTAAAATTTAAAAATCAATTAGCTGGAATATATGCGTGGTGCGCTCAATTAGAATAACTAGGAAAGCAATTTAATAGAAACACTCAACTTTTACACAGTAACATATAACATGTATAAACATTATTTTTCAACATAAGGGCCATTTAAATCCACACACTTTTGCCAACCATAGATCAGTTCAGAGAATGCAATTTCGAAGAAATCTGAGGACTGATCACGGAAGATATTTTCAACCTTGAAAACATTTCGTAATACCAGGAACTTTACAGAGCTGCGTTATTCCCCTGCACCAAGCATGACTTGCACAAAATTACAAAATCCCGCAAATGTCAATATAAGCTGTAATGATAATTTAAAACAAAATACACAACTTAAACCTATAACAATATAGTTATAATAAAAATTTCATTGAATGACAGAATTATATTTCCTTCCCACATATTGTACGGACTTTTTGGGTGCACCAGGTATATTAAACTTAATTTTTAAATTAAGTGAATCTCTATAAATATTAATGACCCTTTGAAATAATCTAGCCGGCCAAAATGATTTGGCTAGTTACAATCTTAGAAATTTAGAGAAACCTCAATTTCGACAGATATCAGTTCGAAGTATCGAACATCTGCTTTTGCAGTTTGAAAACGAGGTCATTTTGATTGGGAAAATATTTTGATCAGTAAAATCATCAGTATTTGTAGAATTTTCCTTCATTAATTATGGTTACATTTCTTCGCGATTTTGTATTCGCTGTTTCATATTTTCATAATGGAATTTTTTTATTGTAAAAGTTTAATTATTTTTTAAGATCCTGGAATATCAGACTATATGAAAAATCCTAATGGCGCTATCTCTGGTATCAAATATTGCATACAAAATTTGACTCCTGAAATTCCTGAAAGACTAAGAAAAAAATCTTTTGTTTATCTTGGGGCCACAGCCGGAATGAGATTAGTTGAGTAATATGAGTGATAAAATATTGCAATTGTCATAAATATGTAGGCAGAGAAACCCCAAAGCAGTGAAATCAATATTTGAGGCGATAGAAAGATACCTTTTGGGAACTGGATATAAAATGAAAAATCTATTAGCAGATGTGAAAGTAATCAGTGGAGAAGTAGAGGGAATTGCAGCTTGGATCAGTGTTAATTATCTAAAAGAAACCTTACAAGTTAGGAATTTAGCATCTTTGAAGAATTTACTTACCGATATTATTTATATTATATTTTCATAAATAATCTATTTCCTTTATAAAAAAAATTTCATCACAGCATACACGTCTTGACAATTTTATTTTTTGTATTAAAAATATAAATAAAATATATAAATATATAACTGTAAGCGAAAAATTTTACTCTTTTAACAAATATATTATCTATTATTATTATTATTATTGATGATAAATCTTATTTTAAAGAGAATAAGTTATTATGTTTAATATTTCAAGTCTTATTTCTTATATTTAACCACAATCTATTCGAGTTCAAAGGGTTTCCGTGTAAACATGGCTTTTTAGAAATTAAGACTAAAATACTTATAATTGTTAAAAAAATAAACATTGTTAATAAAAGATAAATTAATTATCACAATAATTAGTAATCAATAGTGAATCAATTCATTCAATTACATCGATCATTGTGCTTAATTACAGTTGCGAGCTTTTAAAAAAAGGCAGAAAGCATTTATAAATCACAGCTGCAAATTCTCACTCTGAACCGAGTGGTCGGGTTTAATCATTTTGGGTTCTGGAGAAATGGTAGCTTCTTAAACGATTTACATGCATACGTAGTCCTCTGCGTATTTTAAGCCAGACTTATTATTTTAATAAAATTTCTTTTCTTATGACTTGGTGACAGGTCAAATATTAGAATTTTCTAAGTCATCTAAGTTTATTCATAGGTAGTTGAGGAGCTCTGTATTATAAAATAGAATTTTAATTATGATTTTTTATTCCAGGGATAGCCTAGAGATAAAGTTTCAAACATGAAAAGATGTCAACGGAAAAGTTAAATTTAGATTAACACAAATCTTGTCTCTGGTATTTAAATATTATTATGAATGTCATTTAAGTCACATATTGTACTACTTAAATTCGGAATAATACATTTTCATGTTATATTAAATACTAAACTCACATGCGTATTTTAAATAGATTAATTTGAAGACAATTGATTACCGTTTTAATGATAAATAAAATTTTAAAAATGAATTCAGAATTAAAATGGAAGACTGCTATAATTATTATTCTTTGAAATAAAATTGATCTTTTTTTACAGATGAAAAATTTCAAAATTATATAATGCGTAGGACAAGTATTTCACTGACTTGGAGGCTCAGAATGTTTCTGGGCACTCTCTGCTGACGACTAAACTGAGTTAAAAAGTGACGTTAAGGTAACAAGAACCAATTTAGTCAACGAGAAATTTTTTTTAGAAATTAAATTCCAGCACGATTACGATCTTATGACCATTCAAAAAATTCATGAGTAACATGTTCAAATTCATATTCTTTATTACAAGAAAAGTAAAAATTAAATTAATCAAATACATTTGTTTATCTTCACTTTTTTGAAGACTAGACTTGGATATCAGATTTTTCTTGAGTAAAATATCTTTCCTCCATATGAATGGCGATCTTGAAAACGGCACAAGAATGTTCACAGATTTCAAGGATTTATATTACGTAAAACTTCAGATTTATATTAATGAAAGTTCAATAAATATATACAAAATGAAATTTCCGAACTTCTATTGCTGAATTTTTTGACTATAAGTTGAGCGACATGTATATGCAAAATTATTTTACTCAGCAAATATTTTAGGTTGGCAACTAAGTAATTGGGGATTATTGTAAATAAAAAAGTTACAAAGATGAGAAAGAATAAAAACTTTAACTAAAGTATTGCCCATTATTCTAGATAAATTTCCATCTTTCGGGAAGCGTCATAATTCTTTTTTTGAAAAGCTCGAATCTTGAGCGTTAAAAAACTGTTTAATGTTAAAACCATTTTACCTTTTCATCATTTATGGATTTTTTTCCATTCAAAGAATTTTGCAACGACAGAAATAAATAAAAATTTGTTAGTTCCATATCGGGACTATATGGTGGGCGTGGCAGCATATCCTAACATAATTTTTCTCCATAATTATCCTCCATAATTTTTTCGAGTGGTCAAAGATGTTTACAGTCTTGCATTATTCTGAAAGAAGACGATTCGAATTTCGATTGAGTCACTCGAATTTTTTATTTCATCATTTAAATTTATTTTTCATGAACTCCTAAACTTTTTGATGTTACAATCAGATTTTTATGCGATTAATTAAATAAGGATATCTCTTTAAAAAGGTTTAGTAACGTAAAACTTCAGATTTATATTAATGAAAGTTCAATAAATATATACAAAATGAAATTTCCGAACTTCTATTGCTAAATTTTTTGACCAGTAGTATCCGGTACTAAATGTATCAACATAATTATTTTTTAATGTTTACCACTTTTAAAACAAAAAATGTACAGCAATCGCCTTTTATTTTATTTTAATTCTGATAAGTTTAATTTATTATCTTATTTTGATTTTAAATGTGGACATATGAGGAAGATCAATAAATTGAAGAATAAAACATCAAAGAGATTATCAATTTCTCAGTAATATTATAAAAAGTGTTTGAACACGAGGTTCTTTGATTACTTGATTCTTTATAAAAAGTTTAGATATGTGTTCTATTTTTTATTCTGTGTTGTTGATTATTTTTATTGTTACAGCAAGACATGGTGAGTAAAATATTTCCTAAAAAATTGAAAAAAACTTTTGGAGCCCTTGATCTAGGAGGGGCCAGTACTCAAATAACTTTTGTACCTGAACAGAATGTTGAGCAAACAAATCTAGTACCAATTCGCCTATTTGGTTCCGATTATAATGTTTATAGCCATAGTTATTTATGTTACGGTAAAAGTCAAGTAGAACTTAGATTATTAGGAATGTTAATTGAGGTAATTTTTTACAATTTATTAATCTTTACTAATAATGGTTTAGAAATGGTTACAATCTTATGATCCTGATAAGCCCGTACCTACTATTGAAAATCCTTGTATGCTTGATGGTGACATATCCATTTACACATTGAACCAGATAGTAACAATACCCTGTGTTTCTGGATCATACGCGAAAAATAATTTTGGTTATAGTATTGATTTACCAGAATTATTGAAAAATGTAAAATTTGATAATTCCGAACCGTAAATTATCATTATTGCTTGTAATAATAATAATAAAATTATTATCATAAATGTTTTAGTAATAAATAATAAATACGTTTATTATAATAATAATAATAATTATTATTATTTAAATGTTTAGAATGAAAATGTTGGTGGTAAAATATCAAACGGCAAAAGATTTT
>JBBMKC010253753.1:0-10206 GCA_037834085.1 Bipalium vagum | reverse complement strand
TCTCTATTTTTAGTAACCTAGTGTTACCTTTTAAAATTTTCTTGTATGAATCTATTAATAACAATAATAATAATAATTATAATAATAATAATAATAATAATAATAATAATAATAATAATAATAATTATATAAATTCCTTTCTAATAATAATTTTATATATAATTATCCATTATTTTACATTACATCTTATTTTTTTTATTTATTTTTTTTATATTATTTAATTATCATTTAATTATTGTTCAGTTTCTCACTTCATTTCGGTCAAAATTGGTTTACATTATTTCAAAATACATTTAATAGATTTATACATATATTTTTCTCTTTTTAAATAAAAACACAATAAAACAATTAAAATTTCACAATATCATAGAGGAGAATTGTCAGACACAATAAAAGAGAATTGTTAAGCACAATAAATGAATAGTTTATGATAACTGTTGGTTGTCGGGATTGGTTGAGACTGTGCTTGGTGATGTTGTTGTTGTCGCTGTCGGCTCTGGTCCTCGTAGTCTCCACAATCCTATACAATTTAAAAAGGTAATAATTACAGAACATATTCAATTTATGTAAAAGCATGTGAATACTTTAAGAATAATCCTCAATTAGTTTTATTAACGTATGCATAATTGATTCCTAGCCTCTAGATTTGTAATTTATTACAGGTGACACGTTCGATATTGTCTCAAAGGTCATTCTATGGCCTAAAATGTGTCATTGTCTCTTAACCTACATTTATTTTTACAACATAGCTATTTAAAAAATATCATTTAATATGCATGAGTTATATAGTATTAATGGATATTTAATATTTAGAAAAGATAAGTGTCATTTTACATTAAGAGCCAATTTGAGAAACGTGGAAATGGAAATCACAAAGAAATCAGTTGACGTCAAAATGCCGTGATATATATTACAGATATTTTGTCTGTCATAAATCGCTCGCTTCTTGTAAGAAACACGCGTCAGACATTTTTCGTGGTCGTCAGGTCCAGCTGTTTTACGTTGTCGCTGTTATTGGTTTTTTACAAAAATTAATTATAAAAAAATTAATCTTTCATACACTATTCACATATTTTTCAGCTTCCATTTCTGTCGGTTAGACATCCGTGTCCTGAAATTCTATTTTTAATTTAAGATTTTATTCATTTTTAATTATTATTATCTTGCATTGTGAGGAATAGAACCATATTATACATGGTAACAAATTTTAAATTTTAAAATACTCTTTTCAAATCAATGACATAAAATCCTTAAATATTAAAATATTTCAACTTATATTGTGTTGGTCAATAATACTTAGGTAAACTCCTTATATATTCAAACTAAATTAAAGGTTATTTCTTATAATTTTAAAAGTAGTTACATAGAAAATAAAATAAAAATATTAGAATTAAAACTTCTAATATTTAATAATATATTTTGTATTTAAGATTTGTTTAAGTTCATTTCTTGAATTATCAATTATCTGTTATCTTACAAACTATTTATTTTAAAGAGATACAATTTTCAAATGTCAACTCCAACAGGATCAAAATCATTTCCCAAAGAAGACAATTTTTTGAATAAGTTAACAACCTTGAATCGCAGGAAAAAGAAACAACAGGAAATTGAGGACCTCACACTTGAAGGAAAACAAGCAATTGAATCTTTTCTTAGTCCATTGACTCCAGATTTAGGACCTGATGGTTATCATTTGGAAGAAGGGGAAGAAAGGTTTATGATAGAACCTTTTGCTAAAGTTTATTTTTGTAAATTTAAATTACATATAATTTTTGAAAAAGGAAACCCCTAAAGTGACAGCTCTAATTTCAATGTTATTAGAGTGGATTAATTCAGAGTTCGTTGAACAGAGAATTCTAGTAAGAAATCTGGAAGAAGACTTATATGATGGTCAAATTCTACAAAAATTAATTGAAAAATTGTCTGAAATTAAAATTGATCATCCTGAAGTGACCCAGTCGGAAATGGGTCAAAAGCAGAGATTAAAAGTATTTTAATAATAGTAAAAATCTTTATTTAAAATTCAATTAAATTATAATTTTAACAAATTTTAAGGTAATTAATTATTCATTTGAATTATTTATAATGTCCTAATCAAAATTGAAGTGAGGGAATTAGAAAAACGATTACTCTTATTTTAAACTTTAAAGTCTTAAATGAAAAAGTATAAAAAAACGAAATTCCGTATTGTTATTGAGAATAAATTAAAATAATCATTGTTAAAATATCTATTAAAAATCATATAAAGAAATATTAAAATGTATTCTAAAGCTTTAGCCTCAATTGAAAAATACAATCTCAAATTTTCTTTAATAATAAACAGTATGGGTTATTCACATTGATTGTCAAAGAATTTTACAGTCCATAAATCACGCCCATAATTAAATTAGATTGAAATATTAGAAGTAATGATTTTGCAATAATTTATTTGTAATAGTAAATGAAACGACGTATAATCTGATGTAATATTGGATTTGAAACGTGTTCTAAATTAATGTGGTTTATCTTAGAAACAGAATTTCTCAAAAATAAGCGTGTAGACGTCATCGAAAGAAAAATCTCAGAATTTCCTATAAATAATGACGTACTTATTTCAAGTGTTTCATTTAATATTATTTCTTCGCATCTATATATTTCGGTATATTGTCACTGGAAAAAATTTTAATTAATAAATTAGGCATATTTTTATTTGTTGAATAAGATGTTCTTAATTCTTGGTATTTAATTTTGAATGGCATCTTATTGGCTAATTCTTCATAACCAATCCTTGGATCTGATTCAACCAATTGTATCTAAATTTGATTATCTTTCAATGACGATATTTCCATTGTTTCCGACTTCTTCGCCAATCGGAATCTTTCATATCAACGATAACATTGGGCAACACTATTATCATTATAAATTGATTTTAAACGATTTGTTGCATCTGAAGCATTTGTAGTAAAATGAAATTTATATATTAATAATACACAATGTCTTTCATGTTTATTCACAAAATTTTCGTTAGCCATTTTTAAAATACAAATTTTAAGCAATATATCTCTAAGGTTTATTAACTGATTTATGAAAATATAAAACCAGTCTTTCATCTGTAAAAACATTTTTAATTCTATAAAAAATTACAGCAAAATGAATAAGCTCTTTTTTATGTTTTCTGCACCTCTAATAATACATGATGCAATTTAACTGATCTTTTTTTTGAAAAATGGTGCGTAATATAGAGTAATATCGTTAAAAATCCATGATTTATTTTATTCATGATTAAAAATTACTGAAGATCTGATCATTGATAGATTGAGACTTCATGTCTAATGTAATGATGATAATATTCAAATTCTGTTGTTTAATGATAGTCAGAAAAAATTAGCTCGACAAATTTTTTTGATTTCCAGCTTTTGTTTAGATTCTGTAACAAAAAATTAATTTGGAAATGTCCAAAAATGTTTTAACTATTTTTACTTTTCGTTACTTCCTTATCCAAAGTGTCAAATTAGTCAAAATGATATCAATTATCATTTCCAGGTCGTGTTAGAGACAATTAATCAAATTCTTAGTACTTGTGGTAATTGGGATGTTTTCAAATGGACTGCAGAAAAAATCTACATGAAAGATTTAGTGGCAATTCTTCGATTACTGGTAGCCTTAGCTCGCCATTACAAAGCTCCAATTCGAATGCCGGAAGGCGTTTGTATCACGGTGTTACTGGTTCGTAAACTAAATGGTCAATTGCACCACTGGAGACAAAATGAAATAATCACAGATTCCAGCTTCCAATTGTTAAATGGTACTTAAAGATTTATCCACTTTTCTTATATTTTCAATTTTTATGACATACTTTTCAATATAGTCGAAAAGATGAACAATGTACAAGGGGATTCGAAGACCAGACATGGGTAGAATTAAACAAAGTTCTAAAAATATTACGTTATTGAAATAATGTTTAAAATTAATCGAAACGTAATCTTACCTATATTTGACAAAGTTCGATGGGGTTTGTAATATCAATATGAACTCGGTGCAGTAACCATGGTTTTTTGGTGAATCTCTATGTACTCGTAACTAACGTTATTTTTCCTGTCCACTGAAATTAATTCCATTTTTATTTCGATAAATTGATATTTAATCATTTGTAAAAAGCACAGTTTCCGTGTCCAAACTATGAAATGATCTCATTTTCATTGCACTGGAAATTGTGATAAATCAATAATTATTAAAATTTCACTGTTCCCTGATACCGAAGCACATTATTTCACTCATTTCTCACAAAAACTTTTGAATATATTGATTAACAAACCATTTTCATATTGGAAAATATAGATTCACAAAGCATTTATTTTCATGCAATAATTTTGGTCAATCAGAATGTATTTGAAATTGTCTAATTATTTTTCTACTCTTAATATATTTTTTACTCTTTAATTTTGTTAGTAATTAATTATTAAAATAACAAACAAATTTAAATCAGGGAAAACTGGTGATGGAATTAAAGTAAATATAAATTCCATCATAAAACAAACAAATTTGAACTGATTTACACATCTGTCAGCATCGACTGTTGTGTCGTATGTCTGAAGGGCTGTTGTCAAAGTTTTCGTCACTGAGTTGTTATTTAATTTGATTAAAATGATTTAATTGACAAACTTGAATGGAATTGTTAAGAGCTCCACTTTTCCACATTTAACCAATCATTTGAGTTCTGAAGTAAATAATTTAACTATCAGAAAAGAGCTCTTCAATTTCCGTTTTCTGAGTTTTGAATTACCTCATCAACGATAAACGGTAATCGATTTTGTTTATAAAAACATTTAAAAAATTTTAAAGTCTGTCTTGTTTGGAAAGATTTTAAGACCAATATCTTCAAATACGTTTTGGTATTTAGATAGTCAATTTTAAATTCCAGATGATGATGGATTTTCAGATTTTTAATGTTATACTAAATGGTTTACTAAATGGTCCTCAAATCTCGAAAATTTCCGTTTAAAGATATTTACTAACATTACACAAATAAAATACTGTCGATTTTGACTAGAGAATTATTATAAAAATTAAATACTCAGGAGAGTTTATTTGTGTCCTGACACATCGATGTTTGAAATTTAAAGAAAACAATGTGAAATGGTATTTTCAGTGACACTTATTGCAGCTCTACATGAGAAATCTGTGATATTTTAGAATCAACTGAGTTAAAATAAAGACTATCAAAGAAAAGCACAAATAATTCTTTTTTTGTCATTTTAACTGTGAATATCACTTTGATGTTTTCCACATATACCGCTCTATAATTTTAATGGATTTTATTTATTTTTCAATTGCAAATATAATATTTTTCCGTAAATAAATCAATAGAGCCGATTTTTAGAAATTTTGAACCAAAGTTATTTTTTATTTTAATAAATTTAAGGTTTAAAAATTTTAGTCCTAAAATCGATTTTATGGCGTTGATATTAAGTTTTTTTGGTGTATTTTCGATAATGTTTACTTTAAAATGAGAAGACAAAATTTCCACTGTTAAATCAAATATAAATCGTTCCTAAATGAAATGAAATGGACGGTTTGGAGAACACTCAGTATTTTTGAAATTAATGTAATTATTTAAAGAAAATTATACTTTTGATGATGTTAATGGGTTTTAGATTTGCGCGACTAAAGTTAAAATTAATTTTGTAAAGATCACGTTGAGGAATAATTCATGAGCGTCTTTTAAATAACTTTATTTGAATATAAAATAAAGGAAAATTAACTAATGTATTATTAACGAAATTACAATAAATTAGTCAACAATAAAGTCTCCATTGTTGTTGATAACTTCCTCCCATGGTTCAATAAGTTTTTCAATGCCTCGACGATAAAATTCCTTCGGTCTGGACTCAAAGAATTTCATGCCATTAGTGAATGATACACCACAGAAGCATTTGAAAGCGATCGAAAAAAAATCCGATGGTGCCAAGACTGGCGAATGTGGGGGGGGGTGAGACAACACTTCCTATTAGATTTCTTGTATCGCTGCTTTAGTCATATTGTCGATATGAGGACGAGCGTTATCGTACTGCAGAAGAACGCTGTTTAGTGATTTTGTGTTTTTTGCTGAATTGCTTTGTTAAGCCAGTGCAGTTGTTGAACGTCGACCTTTGCTGTTTGGTTTTGCCCAAGCAATTCATGATGGGTTATGCCTTCTCAGTCCAACCATACACACAACATAATTTTTCGAGAATGGAAATCTTGTTTTCCTTGAGAAGTTGCATTTTTGTCGGGGCCGAGCCATTCTTTACGCCGCTCCATATTGATATATGTGCATTTTTCATCTCCAGTAACGATTTGGTAAAGAAAACACTCCTTGTGGCTTTAATAAACTGGTGGCAATTATGATGTGCTGATTTCTAATCTTTTCGCTCAGACAGTGTGGCGCCCAAGCGTCGAGTTTCTGAACCTTGTCCATTGAATGAAGATGGTTCAACAACGTTTTTTGTCACAATTCATCTGCTCCGCTAATTACCTAGTCGTTTGAAGAGCATTCTCGTGAAGAAATTAGTTCAAATGATTTTCATCAAACACAGTTGACCGATCACTGTGTGACCTGTCACTCAGATAAAAATTTCCATTTTTTAAAGCTCGAAAACCATCATCGGGTTTTCAGGCATTACTTTTTGCCATAAACAGAACCGATTAAATGCGAAGATTAGATGGTGTCGGAAATGCTCAATTTTATCAACCTGACATTTCATTTTAGGAGCTGAAAATGATAGCAAAAATTAAAAAAATATTTAATTCAAATATACTATTTATTAAAACAAAAATCAATATACCTATTAACAAAAAATATCTTGTGAAAGCTCTTAGTTTATGAATATATTTTTAACTTTAAAAAAAAGCTCATGAATTATTCTTCAACCCAATAACTAAATAAGTCTTCAGTTTTTAGGGACAGGATCAAAGGAAAAATGAATTATTGATTTCTTCATCTCATAAGTTTTATTTCTTTTTTTTTACTGATGATTCACAATTTTTTCTTTTTCATTATCAAACATAAATGTATATAAATAAAATTATAAATAATCATGTACATAATTATAATAAAATTTGATTAATATATTTAGGAAAATTTTAATTTTTATATGAGAAAATTATTTCTGGTCTATCATTAATGACTTGAATAAGATATTTAATTTTTTTATATGTACCATAGCTAGAGTGATTAAAGCTCCGTGTTCTGTATTAATGTTCTGAAAAGATTTCCCGGATTAAATAATTCATATTATAATATTATTAAATAGAGTCTCTGTGCATGGAGTAGCTTGGTATTCAAATTAATTCTTTTGTATTCACATTTACATTTATCAATTTTTATTATTTAAATAAATATTATATAATATGAATATTTTTTTTAATATACTTTTGTTTTCATGACACCAAGAATTTCAAAAATTTCCGCACGCAATATGCGCTCATCTGTCCAGAATACTATAAAATTGGTCATTCTAACTATAACTAAAATGTATTCTCGATTTTTGCTTTAATCATGAAGTTCGATGAAGTATAAGATGGGTGTCTTTACTGTGTTTAACATTCTAGAAGTCACTGATGAACAGGATGCATTTAGTGTATTGGTTGATTTTGCACCTGACAAATTGCAATTAGTCCGTGAAACTCTGGTGACATTTACCAATTCCAATTTGAAAAAGATAAATTTGTCAGTTACTGACCTTGACACACAGGTAAGATCAAAGGACTCACATATCTGGTATTTTAAATTCAGAATCATTTTTCAAATCTTTTATTTTAATGATAAGATGTTTAAAAGTTACTTTTTCCATTAATATCTTCATAAAATATTATTTATTTTACGACATTACGGAGTCTGAGGTTGACAATTTTTAATAAGTAATACATGATTAAAAACAAAAGGTTGTATAACAGAAATGGAAGAAACTCCTTTTGAATTCTGTTTTTTTGTTGACAAATAATAATCCCCGTTTTCTTTTTACTTACATCTGACACAGTATAAGCTGAAAATTCTTTTTTTAATCATTTTATTTAATGAGAGTAACATGATAATAAATAAAGAGAATTATTACAACTGATATAATTATAACTCCTTTCAAACAATTTGAAAATTCTGATGCATTCTTCATATCTCAGTTATTGAAATTATTTATTTGTACACCGTTTTGAGATTTTTCTTCTTAAATAATTTAATAGAACTTTATCCTTTTTAATCATATCCGAAATTTTGTTTTTTAGAACTTCATTAATTTTAACATTACCATTTCATAAATATTAACCAAAAGGGAAAATGAAGTTAATAAATATTTATTGATTTAAAATTCAACTAACTTCAAAATTGTATATCTATGACAATATAAATTCTTTTTATTTAAATTTATATTGTATTAATATAATTAATTTATTTTTAATATTTTAAGTTAATCGAGATATTATTTTTATTTGAATTTGCTTTATAAAATCATATTTTACAGAAAAATATTTTTTATAATCTGCTTATAAATTACATTTTTTTGATAAGATAGTTATCGAGAATGAAGTACAAATTGTAAATAAAACTGCTATCTAATAAATAAAATACTTTTTTTGATTTTTTAAATTGATTTTTTAGTTTAAAAAAATTTTGATAAGAACTCAATCAATGTCGATTTAGTTGAATTAACTTATCAAAAATCTTAACAAAAACAAATTGATTTTATATTGAGTCATATGCAACAATCTTAACTAAAATTTACATTTGTAACTTAACTGGGAATTTTTTTCCAAGGTAGTTCGTTCACACAACGGACTCTATGTTTTGATTTTTAAATTTTCGTTTTATTGTTTGGCTGATATTATTAACATTGAATGTCATCTTCAATTTAGGGAAACTGGTAGATCATGCAATTCTTGTTGATAAATTTGAGAAGGTGAAAATTAATGAACGAAAAATACTTTATTCATTTAATGAAATAAAATTATTGAATTGAAAATATAAAAATCCATAAATAATGATGAATTCAATTTAAAATTAATTATTCTTATAATTTTCATTTTGGTTATACTTGAAATTAATTTTATTTACAATTTTTAGTTTTATTATTTAAACTTACAGAATGATTTTTTTCTTTCCTTCGACAAATAAATTTCCATTTTGGTATTATGTTAAAACTATATTTGAAATTGTTTTCTTTTGTTAATGACTTTTATAGATTAGATGCAGATCTTCCTTCATTTTATTTCTCTTAACTTTCTTGGTTCACTAGTTCTTAATATTAAATAAATATTTGTCTAAAATATTTGTCTTAATATTTGTCTAAAAACTTTGAAGAGTTACATTTTCCATTTCCAATTATTAAATGAATAGTTAATTTTTAATCAGAGAACACACTGACAACACTGGTTTTTATTTTCCTGTGTTTGGATGCTAATCTCTAATCTGTAATATTGCAAGATTATGTCGTGTACCAATTCAAATTTCATATATATAATAGTCTACAAAGAAGCAAGATATAGCGTCACCTCAGAATATGTATTAGTGAGGATTTATAATTATGGAGAACCTGTAAAATCTCAGGTTATTAAATAAATTGCAATATACGAAAACAGTAAAGTTAATATTGGGTTGTTCAGAAAGTCACTTCGCTTTTTTATACATATCTTTAAATCTTAATTTAGAGCACTTAAGCCATTTAAAGGTTGGGATATTCAAATTGTCTGGTAAATGGCACAAGGTATTGGAACAAAAATAAAAATACCTCATTGATTAAAATATTTATTACTAATAAAACTTTTGGTTTTACTTTTTACTAAAAAATGCGAATGACTTTCCCAACAACCCAATACAAGAGAATCAAGAGTGATTATGAGAAATTTTAATAATATTGATGAACGAAAGATTTGTGAATTATTACTACAAGAACGACAACCGGAGATTAATATTACGTTCTCTAAAAAATTATCCGTTTTCTGATCAATTTTTTAGTTTAAATAAAATTAATCAATAAATTTATTAAAGTAGTAGCTGTTTAAATAATCTGGTTCATTTAAAATATCTAAAGTTAAATTAAAAATGAGAGCTCTGAAACAACAGGATTAACATTTAAGAAAGAACATTTAACCAAGGGAATTCATCAGCAAAGCATATTACATTACAGTAGAACCTCTATATAAGGTACACCCAATATCCAAAGTCAAAATTATGAAATTGTACTTTATGCAGAGTGT
>JBBMKC010253742.1:0-10207 GCA_037834085.1 Bipalium vagum | reverse complement strand
ACAAAAGGTTTATCGATAAGTTCACGAATTGGGTGCTGATTGTGTTTTTGGAGTCTTGTTTGGTCGTAGTCTCCACAAATGTAAAATTCTAAAATTGAGATAGAAATGGTATACACACACCAAAACCGTGATTGTTATCAAGTGATTTCTGAATTTTATACAAATTATATTTTTCATTTATATGTTCAGTTTTAATTCAATTTTCCAGTAGTAATCAGTTAAGTATTTACCAAAAACATTTGAGGGTTCAATTTTTTGAAACTAGATTTTATTTTTATCAATTCTACATTTTAGTGCACTATTTAAAATAATATCACTATTTAATATTATTAAATTTTTTCAGAATTATTATTTTCTTATTTGAGTGAAGATGAACATATTCCGGATGATCAAACTGTTAATTTTTCTTTTTCTATTGTGACGAAATATTTTGAAAAGTTTTCAGTTATTTAATTTTAAGTTTGACATTATTTATATACATTTAGCGACATTATTAATTTTTACAAAAACACAATATTAGAATATTTTGCAACGAGGTTCATACATACTTTTGAGATATTAAATGCATACTTTATTTAATTCATATCATTCCCTGAAAGATCATGTCAAAGATTTTACACAATTTATATCAATCGATTTATAAAATTTTAATTTATGGTAGCAATTTTTTTAAAAATTAATAAATACACCGTGCATTTTCTTCCCCAATATTTTGCACACAAAAAAGACTATTGATCAATCACAGTAAATATATTTGAAAATACCAAAAAATCCCCATGTTGATTTAAAAAAATATAAAAATTACGATAAAATATTCGAAGGATTTTCAATGAGCAATTTAATCGACTCAGCCAATTCATTGGCTCCGGATTGAGTGGAAGACTCCACATATATTCGTATAATATTCTCCGTTCCCGATCGTCTAACAAAGGCTCGAGAATGGCTCATTCCATTTTTCTTTTGGCTATCCACCATTTTATTAATGTTATCCTTTAATTAAATTCAAAATATTAATGAAAGGTAAATTTTTGCAAAATCAATAAAAAAAGTCACAGTATATTTTGAACGATAGATTTTTTTCAAAATTGTAGACAAATTGGCTATGAAAATACATCATGAATCAATAACCAACCAAACAATGACAAAGTGACAATAACAAACTATTATTAAAACAAAAAATTTAAACAAAGAAAGAAAAAATCCCAATTGCCTTCCACGATGGATGGTCTCATTTCATGGTAACTTCATTCCAAACTCACATCAGACTTAGAATACTGTTAATTCAAAGTTTGACGTGTCTTGTAACTAAATATTCAGATATAACTCTTCAAAAGTATCAATCAAATTCCCTTCCTCATAGTTTCAAAAAGTAGATATGACCAAAAACATTTTTCGATACCAAAAATATTGAATCGAGTTCTCATTTCAGCAGTATTGATATCGATATATATTATGATGATTGATTGGAAATTAAAAATCTTTATGTTTCAATGAAATGAGCACTTGGTAAAAAATTACAGTCATCCCCACTTCATTCAAAAAATAGTGTAAAAATCATGTACAAGGTCGTTAATAACTCTGATTCTCTACACACCTATTTAACCCTTTGTCAAAGTTTTTGTAGTAAAATAAGCACTTTGTTAAGAGTAATTGGTAAATTCCTTGAATCTTTGTAATTTTTAACTGTCACACTCATCTCTCCACAAAATACAGAAAATTATAGGCCACCTGTGGTAAATCTATAGATATTTTTAAAATTTATTCTCCTAAAAATTACAAGTTTTCACAAAACCGTGTTGCTTAAAATCCTGAAGTCCTACAACAAAAAATGATTACATATTGGAAATCAGCAAGTTAAACTGCATAAGATTCAGGTATTACTTTTTAAACACTCGACAAAAAGTGTAAATTTGTCCCCTAGTATTATTTAAATGAAGCAAATATAAATATTTTTATTTTCAGTTTCTTCTTTCAATTAATTGCTTTGATTTATTCTCCTGTTCCTCATTTAATATATAAAAACCAACGCCTAACCGCAGATTCATTTAAATTTTTATTGATTTATTACATTTATTAGATTTTCATCAAAAGTTTTAAAATCTTTCAGACAGTCTCTGAACTCATAAAGATTAAGCTGCTTTTGGAATTATAATATCGGTTTTCTTCTTTAACGTTTTCAAATAATACAATAATAACAAGCTGTTTTTTTCTTCCGGCTTTCTCTGTGTTCATATTTTCTAGTACTAAAATAATATTTCTCCAATTACTCTTTTTAGACTAAATATCGAAAAAAATTTCTCTATTGTTACTTTTTCTGTGATTTATCATTTTCCTTTTTCTTATTCAAATATTGAAAAAGTATTTTTTCCACCTTTCTTTCTCAGTCATTTTCTATTCCTCTTTTCCTCCTATTTTTTATTTATTTCTTTCTTTCCTCATATAGCTCTACTTTTCTTTCTGACATACTTAAACAATTTCTTCAAATTATTTTTTTTAATTTCTCTTTCTTCATTATTTTCTATATTTCTATCTGGACCCTATTTCTTTTCTTTCCTCTTAATTTATATCAAAATAATACCAAAACTTGTATTACCCTTTCCATCAACTCTTCCTCTTTGCCTTATTCTACCATTCTCTATTTCTTTCTTCCCAATATTTCTCTTTCATTTTTCTAATCTCTGATTTTTCATACCAAATTAATGCAGAAATATTATATTTGCAAATACTCAACCGGAAATGTTCATTCAAGTCAGACTAATTCATTTTAAGAAAAAATTGAAATAGATTTTTAATAAATATATTTAAGAACTGAACTATCAAAAAATTTTGAAATTGTTTAAATATTCTGTATATTCTTCATTAGAAATATGTTTTAATTTTATATAATCATAAGGTAAAAATGATGGTTTACTTGTAAACTCAAAGGCGATTTTATTACTCCTTTTTCATCGAAAGAAAGAATGCGATTTGCCTCGGTAATAGGCACCTTCAATTGTAGGTTTGGGTAATCGGTATACATAGAATCCCATTGGGCAAGATCGTATTGGCGAACAGACAAAATGTGTTCAGTAATCAATAAATCCGAAATTGCATCGCCATCGGCTTCATTGATTATGTCAATAAACTGTTGCAGCTTTTGATTTGGCACCGTAGAACTGCTAGCATGAGAACGTAATCTTTCGGAAAACAAGACCGTCCCATGACCATTTGCCTAAAATCCACAAATTATTTTTTTGTTTCATTATTGTATTATTTCTATTATTATTTAATAATTATTTAATGCATTAAATAACTAAATTAATCTAATATTTTATTTATCCTTTAAAAATCCATTAGGAAAAAATTAATTTAATTTATTTTAATAGTTATATTTTATTGTCATATATTTTTCAGTGACTAAAATTATTATGTTAAATAATAAGAATCATAATTATAAAATTAATTAAAAATAATAATAATTTTTATTTTATATCCGAGATATTTTTCACCTCAAAATAAATGCCGATATCGTATTTTTTGGCTGCCTCATGTAAATGTTTGATACCGGTCGGAACGCACTCTACTTTAAACCTCAATTGATTTTGGATAAACTCCGTGCTGGCCGCATTTGCGTAATCGGTTTGGATGATGGCAATGGAAAATTGATTGGATTGGTTCAATTCGCTGTGAAGAATTTCTTTCAAATATTCCCCAATCAAAGTGGCGATTTTGTCACCGTCGAGCAGGTGAAATCGATTGGAGTCGTCTGACAAATAGAAATATACCAATCTGTCCGCATCACCATCGATAGAACACCACCGCTGTCCGGGTCGTAGTAATGTTTGGTCACCATTGTGAATGACAGGGGTGCATGATTTCAGCTGAAAAATTAAACACGTAATAGATTAATAAATGGTTTAAAAATATTATAATATTAAATAATAATATTTTAAATTAATCATAAAATTAAATTATTAAGATATATCAATTATGAAAATAAAAAAATGGCTATCAGTTGTTAAAAGCTAATATAAAAATTATTATATTAATAATAATAATAATGAATTATAAAAATGGTAATATTAATAGTAAAATAAGCAATGAAACAGTACTAAAAAATTTTCTTGATCTTAAAACTAATTTTAAAAAATTATTATTATTAAAAATATCAATATTAATACTATTTTATTATTTCTTTATTTAAGTTTAAATATTTCTATCAGAAATTAAAACATGTATTTACTCCCTTATATTTTATTTTAGTATTATTATATACTTTATTCAATAATAAAAATATTTATAAAATTAACAATATTAATTTTAAATTGTTAAATTGTGATTAGTGACTAAACACACATAATATTTAAAGTTCAATTTTATACATTTAATAATAATTTGTTGAATCAATTTTATCTTCATTGTTATGAAAGTGAAATTGACGTTATCAAAACCTCGACAGAATAAAAATATCACGTTTCAAACAGCTCAACGTTAAAAGGCTGCCATTTAATTGGTCACATTTTCACAATTAGTTACTGGATCTCGGTTTGCTATTTATTAATATTATTTCGATTTCCTGCGATCTCGTGTACTTTTCCGTGTGCCTGTCAGCATGTGTGCGAGTCAGTGACTGCAGGCTTTTCATTGATTGGTTTTGGTGACAATGAAACAGATTGAACCAAAAGCGGAATATAAATTTGGGCTGTCAACATTGAATCCCACGACATGGAATTAGGAGTAGATTAATGGCCCAGATGATAAAATAGATTATTTCCTCTAATTGCTACTATTATTATTATTATTTTACTTAGGCCAATGAAAAAATCGATAAACTAAAAATTAATGTAAAAACTCTAACTGTAACTTGTTGTAACTGATTGTCAAATCAGTCAATAAATGCACTTTTATTTTTTTCAAAAAATTAAATATTAATATAAAAGTAAAAAAAAATTTTAAATGATAAAACATAACAAAATTAAATTAAAACAAAATAAATTTCAAATGAAAAACAAAGTTTACTTTAATCTTAATTTATCTCCATTGATTATAAATTACACAATCTATTAATTCAATCTAGTAAAAGTTTTTTTGTTCTTCTTTCACACCTTAAGTAGAGTGGTGGGACAAATTGTTCTTTACTGAGGGACCTCTGTGCCTAAGATAATTTTATTACCCAGAAAAAATATAAAGCCTTAAAATAAAAAAAATTATTAAGGAAAATAATCACCCAATTTTTAACTATTTATCTCATTCTATTTAAATAAAATTTTATTTTATTGAATTGCTCATTTTATTTTAAAATCGAAACTACAATATTTGCAACCTCACGTCAAAACCTGTCACTCAATTTAGTTCAGCTCCACACTTTTTAGAATCTTAACATTATTAGTAATAATACAATTTTTTAAAAATATATTAAATAAATTAATTGATAATTAAAATAACAATAAAGATAACAAAAATAATTTTTCAATGAAAAGCCGAATCTATAATTGATATTGTAAAACTGCAGAAAAAACAGAAGAAAAACAATTACCTTAACGAAATCGGCGCCACAGTCCTGATTGAGGTTATCGGTGCCGGTATTGTGGAGACGAAGAATGAGTCGATCAGAGACCAGATGCGCCAGTCGCGACAATTGTCCAGCTCCCACGCCATTAGCGCAATCCACATTCAAAACGGCTGTTGAGCATCCCGAGGGATTCGGATCAGCGCCGATGGCTGTCACTGTGGACAGATCACGTTGGAAACCACCGGCCAATCTTTGAAAGTAAAAATTCATTAGAGTTTCCTGCTGGATATCATCGCTGTCATGGTTACCGTCTCGAACGTCTTTTATCGATATTTTGTCATTCTAAACACCGATACAAAAGATATAAATAAATAATAAAAGTTTAAACAATAGGATATTTACATGATGTTTGACAAAAAAGTGTAATTGAGGTGTCGTAACCAATGGAAAGACACAGTACTGACACGAGACCTCTTTTAGTACGGCCGTGGCCAATTCCACGAGTCTGGGACAACTTGGTCTGGTGTCGAAACCAATCAATACATGACCCTTGTCTTAATGAGATAAAGAGAAAATCGATCTCAGTTCATATAAAACTACATTTACTATGGAAATCAATATTCAACTGCTGACATTTCGCATGTAGGTTTGGAATGAAGCTCTCTTCGTCCCATTGAATGAATTCCATTGCGATTGATTCCCAGTCGTAAGTCAACATTTCTCCGTTCGGATCAATGACTTTGATTCCATTGTCACATTCCAGATTGTGAGATGCCGTTATCATTAATCCAATAGATTTTCCCTTTAAAATTTCATCGGATTATTGTGGCAAAAGAAATAAAACTACATTTGTATACTTTATAAATAGACCTGGCTTTTGCCAGAATACTCATGCGAACGATTATGCCATCCAAAAACTGGTAATTCATTCTGTAACCTGTGGTTCCGTAAGGCAAATTTTTAATTCTGGGATCTATTTTATGAGAAAATACCAGCTCCTGTAACTTATTACTCATCGTATAAAATTGAAAAAATCAATTCTGATATGATTTAAATTAATGCGTTAAACAAAGATACTGACATTATTTTTTTATGATAAAATGTAAATTAAACTCTGCTTATATCATTTTAAAAATAAACATATAAAATAAAATATTTCATACTAATAATAATTTTTTTGTGCAATTTAATTTTTAAAGTTTTTTCAAAAATCATTATTTAATTTAATTAGATAATCAAAGAGACCTCAGTTATAAATAAGTTAAGTAATATTGTAGCAACCGTGTGTCAGACAAGAAAGTCATATTTCTAAACTGAAATCAAAAATATTCTTAATTTAGATCATGCAATAAATATTATATTATAGGAAGCAAAGTATTAAATTAACGAGAAAATTATTGTTTATAATAATTAAAACAGGAAATATACCTAAATGAAATAATAAGAAATACCCAAAATAAAAATTTAAAGGGTTATTAAATAGTAATGTAAATAATGATTTATGGAAATAAATTTTAAAAGGAGAAAATTGTTTAGTATTAAAGCGAAGATAAACCTAAAAAATTTTTCAATTCAAAATCAAATTTATCCAAAATAAATCCATTGGTATTCTCGTTTATAAAAGGTTGTCACAGAATCGATTTAATCTTTAAATATTATAACCAAGGCAGAGCCAATTTAAGACACAAGACTGATGACCTCACTAATGAATGATGTATGTGAAGCCAGTGACTCCAAGCTGGCTAATTGATTCAGGGTGGTGATTTTGGGATCATGTACCCAGGACAAAGATTTTTTCAGAGTACACCCGGAAAAGGTTAGGAAACCCTGGTATCCGTGGTTTAACCGGTCCCAAGAAAGTTTCCGCTGCTGAAACATATGGTGAGTATGGAGAGCATATGAAATTGAATGAAAATTTGAATTACCTACCGCATACAAAGTGTACTCACTTGGTACATGAAATTTTTAAAAAATAGAAATTTTACTGATTTATCATTGATAAGGTGTCTGAAAAACCGTTGTTTAAATTAATTATTTAAATCAATTAACTGTGGAGACTCCCAACTTCAGTCCAACCAAAGCAACCAAATCCTACGAAATAATAACATTGATTTTAAACATTTTAAACATTGTTCATTTTATGCTTAGTTTTATGTAGTTTTAATTTTAATGTACAAAAAAAATATAATTTTGTGTAATTTTATTTATTTATTCCATGTAAAAGTTAAAAATAGATTTAATTATCTATTTTTCTTTCCTTCTTATCTTGAAACAAGTACAAAAATAAAATATGAAATATGAAATTAAATCAAAAATAATAAAATAATATATAGAATATAAAAATTATTATTATAATTATAATTAATTTAAGTCATTCGAAAAAATTGTTTAGTAACATAAAGTTACTGTAAATAATTTTTTCAACAAAAATTTTAATAAATATTTCTAAAAATAAATTGATAGTGAAAAATTTTAAGGTAAATTATAAAAATGGTAACATTAAGTTACTAAATTTAAAAATACACAAAAATATTATAATATAAATGCTGAAGTGTTTCAGTACCAAAACACACAAAATAGATACAACTAAATACTTGTTACTTTGATATAATAACGTGTACTTGTGTGCTTGTGTGCTCGTAACTCCTCACTTTTATAAAATGTTGTATTCTTTCCCTCTCAAACCTTATCTGAATCAAAACACCCCCAACGATACTGTATCCGCACCCTATGAACTGAATTAAAACATCCTCAATAAAACTTTATTGACAAAAACACAATTTCAATATATCGATCACCACAATAAGTCTCTAAAAAGTCCAACAACAGAAAATAAATAATAATAAAATAAACACAATGCTATTAAAATTACAGAGAAAAGAGAGAGAATCAAAAAGGAAAGTTCTTGAAGAGTAACACAAACATCAACATTAAAAGAAAATTATGAACAGGTCGCCCTCTAGGCCCTTCTCAGGTCGCTTAGGGGTTCCCAAGTTCGCTGGGTCCCCTTGTAAAATCCTTCTGCGTTGTGATATCCACGAAAAATGCCTAATATCCTTGCGTCGACTCCTAGTCGTCCTGCTAGTTGCAGTTTTCTTAAATGATCGTGATTTATCGTCCTCAGTTAGTCTGATGAATTACCGTTTTTTGGGCAAATTGACAAGAATAAGTCTCTTTATATAGTCGCAGGGATTGGGCCACGATCACCAATCCCTCCGCTTCGAGACGACTATTTCCATCAATAGCCTCCAATATCTATTTCTGTTTCCACGACGAATTAAAGGAGTATAATTTTCCCTTTTAAACCTCGACGCCGAGGTTGATTCTTATCTTATTATTGCAATTATTGTCACTATTATTATTATAATTATTATCATTACCTGCTCAATGAAAATTTAGAATTATATTTCCGATCCGTATTTTCATTATTCCATTATTATTATTATTATTATTGTGAACTAAATTTTTTATTATAACCCAGCATACTCCAAGAAGAGTGGAACGGACAAGCAAAACCAGAATCTAACTCAGGGGAACCAACAGTCAAAACTCGAATCAGACCTAGCGCAACCAACGAAGACAGGAGAAAACAAGGACGAGCATTAAAATCAAAAACAGATCAAATTATCAAGGGAAAATAAGATTTATCATCAAATAGTAAAAAATATTCTTATTCGTCTTTAGTTTATTAGATTTGATTACAAATCTAAATAAAATATTATTATAACTTTAAATAAAAGTATAATAATACATTCTTTGGTTTCACACTGCTCTCAGGTGAACCGATTCATAAATAATCTTATATAATAAAATAATTACTAATTATAATTCGATTACGAATTATGTTACTAATAATTAATTATATAAATAAGTGCTAATAATCGGTGAACGTACCACAGATATTAGAATCAAATAATTTCTTTGTATTTTCTTTTATGTCCAAATATTTTCTTTTTTTGCGTTCTTCACGTCAAGCAGGACGGAGAACTGAATTTTTATCTAAGGGCCCTTGAGAGTAGGATATCAAAGGGTGGTTTGACTTTTCTTATTAATCTTCATATCTCGGATTTTAACTCAAAAATAATTTGTACCAATAATAAATTTGTTAGATTTATTTCAAAATATTGTTGGGTTTTAAAGAATAATAATAATAATATTCACTGAATAATAATAAATTTTCAATAATAATAATAATAATTAATTTTATTTAAATAATTTTTTTCGTGTCATTTTTATAATGACAAAATCCCGCCGTGGGGATTATTTTTTTTTATCAGGCTAATGGATTCCTTCGGCGTGGAGATAGTGGGAAGCAGTAGTCGTCTCCGAGTAGGGATTGGTGATCGTAGAAAAAAGGAGACGGCTACTCCCGTTGAGTGGCCCAAGAATTCCAGCCCAAAAATTCAAGCAGAGATTTTCAATCAAAGATTTTCAAGCAGAGATTTTCAATCAAAGATTTTCAATCAGAGATTTTCAAGCAGAAGAATCAGTCAAAAATCAAAAGTAACCATTGATTAGGCAGCCGGATTTATTAAAAGTTATGCAGTTGGATTTTTTAAGGGGATCCCGCGAGCTAGGGAACCCCTAAGCGACCTGAGAAGGGCCTAGAGGGCGACCTGTTCATAATTTTCTTTTAATTTTGATGTTTGTGTTACTCTTCAAGAACTTTCCTTTTTGATTCTCTCTCTTTTCTCTGTAATTTTAATAGCATTGTGT